>BQNB010180956.1:0-12631 GCA_026074375.1 Tanacetum coccineum
TGCTGTAGCTAAAGGATTGAGGGCCCAGCTAGTATCTCGACTCCTCACTAATTTTTTGTAAATATCCTATTTCTTCTAATAATAATAATAATAATAATAATAATAATAATAATAATAATAATAGACTTGTTATTATAAGACTAAATAATAATAATACCTATGTTTTCTGAAGGAAGTGTTTGCCCGAGTTGTAATGTGCATCGGATGGACAAATGGGGAGACCACGCGGTTCACTATTCTAGTGAGGTGGGTGTGAAGTTCAGGCATAATCTGGTGCGTGATATTCTTGTTGACATATGTTCCAAAGTCGGGATCATGGTGAAAAAAGAGGCTCCAATGGGTTTCCGCTCAGGGGACGGGAAGGACCTACGACCGGCAAATCTTTTTCTATTTAATTGGCTCCAAGGTAAAGATGCTTGTTTGGACGTGACTGGTATCTCTCCCTTTGCTGGTATGGGAGCGAAATCTTGGGCCCCTGCGGTAGCCTTGCTGAATGCTGTGGAAAAGAAAAAGAAGAAGTATGCGTCAATATGTGAGGACAACGGATACAAGTTCATCCCATTTGCTTTCTCTACGTTTGGGGAATTTGATAAGGATGCTTTGGACACACTTTTACGTATCAAGTCTAATTCTATTAGTCACTCCAATAATGTTAAAAGTGGTGAATTTATTTTTCATAGAGTGAGTTTTTGTATTCAAAAAGGGGTGGGAGCACAACTAGTGTCTAGACTCCCATCTAACTTTATGTAAAAAAATATTAAAATAATAATAATAATAATAATAATAAAAAAATAAAATAATAAATAAATAATAAATAAATAATAATAATAATAATAATAATAATAATAATAATATATTAAGATTAGAGATGAGGGACTTGGTAACAGTAATAGTTGTTTGTTGCTCACTTCTAGTCCTTCTAGATGAATATATTAGGACAACTGTTTGCAATAACATCAGTCTTATTTTGGTAATATATGTGCTATTAGTATAATTAAGTTATGTTTCTTCTAGTGAAAAAGTAGACTGTGATTAGTTGATTTTATTTCATGGTGCCTCAAGCTTACAAGGTTGGGTAATATAGTTTGAAACACATTTGAGTTTAAACAAGTAATTTTTACACCGAATACTCAAATCTGTGAATAAAAATGATTTATGATGTAAACATTAAGAATACTACATAAGCAACTTTTGAACCAATTGATGTTCCCCAATACGCTATATTTTTTATCTTGTCGTTATAATCGTAAGTCAAATCGACCCATTCATTAGTGTATGGGGTCAAGATCGTGACCTAGCATGTGCGAAAGGTTGAGGTTAGTTCTATGATACTTTGTGCATTTAAAAATAATGTCAAAAAGCTGGACTTGTAGATGTTGCAAAATGGACGGGTTTGGGTAAAAAAATTGAATGGATCGAGTGGTTGACCCAAAACACTTTTTGTTCAAAAAAAGTTTGTGCAAAGGACCCACACCCTCCACACGCGCAGGACTCTACTTATTCATAAGAAACGAATCGAAATTTCTATGCCTAGTATATAATACTGAAGCACACATTGTTGCACACAATATAGCCTTTTAGGTTGTAATTCTTTCTACCTTGGAGGATGCACCAATTGATGAATTGAAAACGTACCATATTCTGGAGATAATTTGATTCAACAGGAGTGAAAATATGGATTGGCGTTTCACTTGTAGAATGTTCAAAATGTGAACTTCTCGAATTATGTTGGTCCTTCTCCTGATTACCCCATTCTTTGCAGACGTTGCTATGATGTTATTGCTGGTCAACCAGGTCGTGCTCTTGCAGCTGTGACTTGTGCTCCAAGTAGTTTCTTGATAAAAAAATAATTTTATATTATACATGGCTATTTTGACCCATCGACTTAGGGATGGATCGATTCATGTTAGGTTATATCTCTAATGGGCAAATCTGGTTGATTAAAAGAGTTCACTTAGAACAAAACGGGTCGGAAACTGGCCAAAAGTCTCCCTGTAGCTTTAATGAATCAAACTTCATAATTCATTTTATTAATAAAATTGGGATTATTGATGTAAAAATCCTGTTTTCTTAATCATAGTCACACTAATTATCTATAAAATTGTAGAAATTTTGACAAAAAAATGTTTCGGGTTGACCCTTATGAAGCCTGTTCCAGCCCTAACTCACTACTCAACCTACACATATTTTCCCCTCTATAGTGTACCATGTTTTTAGGTCGATAATAAACCCAGAAGTGAACATGTTTCTAGTCAAAATGTGTTACAGCAAAGAATAAAAGATGTGTTACAGCTCTCTTTTTTGTATGAAACTGCATTTGATCTTGTTATAGTTATGAGGGACTCCCTTAGCTTAAGTGTACTTCAATACTTCTACACACATGGTTCAACATGTGAAAGCTACGTTAATCACCCCACACTTTGTGGTCGTTGCTATGATGTTATTGCTGGCCAACCACCTTGTGTTCTTTCAGTTGTCAGTGAAGCTTTAGGCAATGTCTTGACAAATATAAATTTATATTATCTGGGTTATGTTTTATCTTAAAATGGGCCAAACTGGTAAACTAAAAAAGTTGCTTAAAACAAAATGGGCTGCAATTGGTCGAAAGTGTTAAGCCCACACATTCGATCACATTCTATATCATAGACATTGTTTACCCTGTGTTACGTCACTAATCTCAGCTTTTTTATAAAGCAATGAAGGTGATGGAGCATTGATTCACGGGGAATTTACCAGGATTGCACATGCTTCTGGTAACATTTTTTTCTGTCCGAAGATGGAGTTGTTTCATAGGTTACAGCGCGCTTTTAGTAAGCAATTACATATGGTCTTATTTAGAGATAAAAGGAACACTATTAGCTTAGAATATTAATGCATACTTCAATACATGTACACGGAGGGTTCATATTGCTCATTTTACTTCGGTTATCTTTACCATGGAGATGATCTAGATTCATGCAAAATACCTTAAAATTCCAAATACCTTTAATTACTAGTACTATTGTCATTTATCTGTGGTAGCTTTTATCATTTTGTTAACCCCTTATGTATAACTTAAAGTTGGTTGCAAGTCTTGCAATCAATTGCATATTATCCTTTTTCACATTTTATTCAATATATAGGCCATGTAATCGTAATAATCTAACTGTGGTCAAACCTAAAATGTTTTGGGTCAAACTAAGTGTAAAGAGACGAGTTCAATGTTGCGATAGATCTTTGGTTGTGTATGCAAGAGGAGTTTAGTAAACTCTTTCGACATAGAAGAAAACAAAGAATTTTAAATGTCATGGTTTATCATGACAAGCATCTATGAAATTTTTAATTATAAAGAAATTGAGGGATGATCTATGCACTGACGACTTTGATGTATTTTTTAATGAAGTCATGATAATCACTTAATTTTATAAACAAGTCTACGATCAATTAAGTACAACGTTGAAACTTTCATCATGTCTAGGCAAGAACTTGATTTTCTTGAAAATTTAGGTAGATCAACAATTGAAAACTTGAAAGTTTAAGATAAATTATAGGGTTGATCGAACAAAGTAGAAAGAGGCTTACCAGTGCGAGTTATTATTTTTCACAAAGTTCATAAGATACAAAGCCTCTCAATATGAGAATTATTTATCCCTTCATGAATCACTAGAGAATTACTAAGAACTTTACAAACGACAAAAAAAATCTTTTATATAATTAAAGAATTGCATAATTTTAGAATTTTGTATGAAATTTGATCTTATAAAAGAAAAACTTGGACCAATCAGAACGCTTGATTTTGACACGTAGGCAAAATCGTACGATCTGATTGGTTAAAAAAAGTCAAAATTGAAAAAATAGATGGAGAAAAAAAAACATAAAAATAAATGTGTCAAATTGAAAAAAAAAACTAAAAAACATGAGGTAATTAATAAATTTTAGTGTTTGAATTTTAAATAAATCGTATCGAGTTAAGTGAAACTTATAATTTTTCATATTTTTTAATAACTTTAAAAAAATAAACAAATACCCCTTATACTTTATATCTTCTAAACTTTATACTTTAAAAATACAACATATATAAAATCAATTTAAAGTTTAAATAAGAATATCAGCAAAAATATATTAAACTCGCATATTGTTTCAACATGATATTAATAAATAAATTTGAAGTAAAACATCAACATCAACACTTCTTATGTGAGTTAAACAAAGTTAAATCTTACATCCAACAAAATCTTTACAAAATATTAGTCGATATTAATCAATGTTATAAAAAACGGTTTATTAATTGACTCAGTCGAGCCACTGGTTCACGGTTCAACCGGGTTTTTCGGCAAACTCTGGCTTCCAGTCACCCAACCGGTTCACGGTCCAACCGACCGAGTCAACCTGGGTGTTAAAACACATATTAATGCATAATGAATTTTTTATGTAAAATAACCTGCATAATTATTAGTTGTACTAATATCACAATTACAAAACATTAAATATGAGAAAATTTTCATAACCCATATATTAAACAAAGATTTTTAAAATAAATTTGATTAATGTGTAAGCCGTGCGTGCAAAAGACTTATAACTAGTAAAGATAATACAGATTGTCAATTAACTGTTGACTCATGCCATGATTATCTAATATTAATATTGTCTAGCTGGCCAAAATTCTAGTACAGTATTAATTAAGTTATTAACAATTGATTTAAGAGACTTGTTCACATGTCATTGTATTTTCTTTCTTACAATCATAAGCAACCACTCAATAAAAGATTTTTTAGCCAATGTATATTATGTTGTAATTAAGTGTGTAATTCATGAAAATGAAATATTTACAGCCAAATCTCACTTTAAGATCTTGTGCGTAATCTTTTGGGATTCAGTTCTTGTTTATGTTTCATTTCAAGTTCTTAACCAAGTTTAGTGTTTTGCCAAAAAGAAATCCTTTCTTGATTTGGCAATATTCTTGTAAAAACACCGTAATATACATTTTTGGATTAGTTACATGCAATTATTATAAAAATTGGACAATTACACTAAACAACTTTTACCTTATAAGTGGTCTTTTGTGATTCATCATGAGATGTTTTGGGTTCCCTTCAACCTCCTAGGGCGACAATCTCAAGCGAAACAATCCATATTGTGGAGTAATACTGGTGGTTCAGTTCTATAGGTTTGCAGGGTTAGTGAAGCCTCGGGTTTGCTTTCAGCTTGGGTTTTTCTAGTTAATAAAAAGAAGATTAAGACTCTTTCAATAAAAAGTTTATAATTTGATGACAGGTTGGTATGACTCGAGTTTTAAAACATATTCTAATTGGCTATTCACTCATATAGACAACTACTGCGATTACTAAATGAATAACAAAGTTAGCTAAGTTTGTGTGTCAACATACAAAACTTTGTTATAAAAAAAACATACAATCGTTTATTATTATTTTTGTATAATGACGTGTCAAGTTACCATTTTCAATCAAATAATTATCACTCTTAAAGATAACAACTATAAAATTGGTGAACAAAAAAATTTAAAAGCCAAATTGCATTATCGTGTTAAAGACGTCATAATAATTTATTTTATTTTTTATACTATGACTTATATCATTACTAATATACACATTGAGTGACAAATCCACTGTCGTTTTGACAGTGGGCCACTCGCTACAGTAACGGGCTCCCATTTTGGGCCAGCCCGATGTTAGTTTTTTTTTTAAATTATTTTTTTTAAATTTGTATGCACAAAAAAATTATTACAAAAGTTCTGATTTATTCAGATAAAAAAATACACGCTAAACATCTTCGATACCCTAATATCTTTAAAAATACTCGATATGGGTCACAAACGTACAACCCATTATATTAAAAAAAAAAACCCCACTCTTCCCCAAAAAAAAATTATAAAGGCCCCCCCAAAAAAAAAAAACAATACTTTAAACATGAGGCCCAACACATAAGCCATATAAAAAAAATTATTACTAATATACACATTTTTGTCCGACGAAACTTAGATCTAAAATTCCCGCATAAAATGTGGCCCCAAATCTAGCCCAAAGTAAAAAAAATAAAAAACTAGAGCCCAAAATTAGCCTGAAATGTTGCCCAAAGTAAAAAACAAAAATACAAACGTCCCTCAACTTTAACTATTTACGCTTTTTCTTACAAACAAAAAATTAACAAAAAAAAACACTTCAAGTTTTATTATTGTTCACTTAAAGAATGTAAAGCTAAAAATAGCACTTTTTTACATTCATACGGCACTAATAAAAAGATATTCGAACCGTCCCAAAAAAAGAAAATATTCGGGAAAAAATTAACCCGTCCCAACGCAAAAAAAAAAAATCCCGAATCATAACATATAAAAGGAAAATATCGGGAAAAAATTAGCCAAAAAAAAAACCCAAAAATACCTAAATTCAGTCCAAAGTAAATAAAATACAAAAACGGACCCTCACTTTTAACTATTTACGATTTTCCTTACACAAAAATTCCGTAAAAAAGTTTACAAAACCGTCCCAAAAAATAAAAATAGATCGGGAAAATATTAGCCCGTCTCAACGCAAAAAGAAATAAATTTTTTACGCCCGAATCAGACACAAAAAATATATTAAAAATTAGGCCCCCAAGCATAACGCAGTCACCAAAAAAAAAACCCCCCCGAAAAACGTAAAAAAATTATTTTTCGGAGAAAAAAAATTAGCCCCGCCACAACGCGCGGTTCATTTTGCTTGTTTTAAAACAATGATGGTTTTTTTCAGCATCATCTACCTCATCATCTAACAATACATGTATAATAAACTAGGATAGCAATTATCTTCTGACCCTCTAAATGTTCACCCGATTTATAGATCATCCGAGAACGACGTACATCCATAATCAAATTTTATATAAAAATAATAATAATGATAAGTCACAGTCCATCTATACAAACTATATGGTACGCTTATTTACGACCGTTCTAACAGTTTCTTTGTCAAAATATGCTTTCGAGTGTATCTGTAGTTCAGTACGTAGCGAATTAGCTTCCCATGAAAAAGATGTTGCATATACACAGCAAGTATAAACTTTTTTGTTGTCATAAAAATAGCAGTTACAAAAAATTAAACCTAGACAAAAATCCTGAAAGCAGAAACAATTCACGACAACAAAGCATGACTGAGCATAGTTATGATTGCTATCTTACTAGATATGATACGAACATACCAGTTGGTGAGGAAGAGTCTGTTTCAAACGACGCTTATAGAGTAGGGCAGGGATGAGTTTATATCTATAAGGATAAGGAAAATACAAAAACTTTATATATCTTGTAACTTTGAAGACAAGAAAACGTACAATAATATAAATATGTTTCTAGCATCATAATCATAATCATAATCTTTTATCTTTTATCTTTTACCTAATTAGGAAAGATTCTTTTTTTTTAAATGCAAAAGTCTCAACTTTTCGTTTTCCTTTACTAAGTAAAAGATATAAAACATTTATGCTATTATATAAAATATTTATAATGTGAGTCTCACTAAAATTTAAGATAAGATTGTGCAATCTTGACAATTCATCTTATTTTTTACATATTATTGATTTATTGGGATCACATGTGTCACTTGTTAATTAAAAAATCACTTTGATTTTTTTAATTGAAATATATTTTTATTTATTTATTCTTTTTACTAATCAGATTTCAGCATATTTTTAAAAAAAAATTTACTCTTTAATTCAAGGGTAAATTACACCGTTCGTCCCTCAACTCAGCCCGTTTACCCGTTCAGTCCCCCGTTTTGAAAATCGGTCAAAATGTTCTCGGAAGTGGTCATTTTGGTGCGTGTCACTACAACATTAACCATATTCCCCAGCGACATTTCGGGGCTTTCCCTAGCGACTTGTCGCTGGGGATACCCTTCCCTAGCGACTTGTCGCTGGGGAATGTTCGCTGGGGAATGCTCGACAGGGATACGTTCCCCAGCGACAATCCCCAGCGAAACGGTGGGTCCCACATATTTTTCAGTCAAGAAATTAGTGCCACGGTGGCACATATTCCCCGGCGACATGTCGCTGGGGAATGTCCTATTTAAAATTTAGTAATTACGATACTTAACTAAAAGATTAGTTAATTGTGTATTATCCCCGGCGACATGTCGCTGGGGATTGTA
The DNA here is from genome assembly GCA_026074375.1 of Tanacetum coccineum. Classification (NCBI taxonomy): domain Eukaryota; kingdom Viridiplantae; phylum Streptophyta; class Magnoliopsida; order Asterales; family Asteraceae; genus Tanacetum; species Tanacetum coccineum. Next base: position 8,115 of record BQNB010180956.1, read on the forward strand.
TTCCTTATACGTTGACAAGTCAACGACTACGCATTGTGTTTTTGTCGTTTAGTGCTTGGTATCCCCGGCGACATGTCGCCGGGGAATGGTTCATTATGCGTTGACTTGTCAACGCATGGGCAGCTTATTTTTGACGTTTTGTGTACACTTTCCCCGGCGACATGTCGCCGGGGAATGGTCTGCAGTTTTTTTTAAATGCAGCCTGCAAAGCAGGCGATTTCCAGATTTTTTCCGGAAAAAATCTACCAAACATCAAACCTGTACCAAAACCTGTATAGACTCATCACAACTTGTACCAAAACACAATACAATATAACGGATCAACTCAATACAAATACATCACAACTTGTACCAAAACCAAAACATAATAAAGCTAAATCGTCCAAAATCCGAATAAGTCTACAAAACGTTGCTTCCTAGTCATAAACGGGGCTTACAAGTCAATATTCAACATGATAGGATAGGGAAACAAGTGTTTACAGGTCGCCAAGATGAACATAAAGTAACAATGTAGCATACTAACCCATATATAACACAACTAACTATCGCCATCGCCATCGCCATCCTCGTCCTCCTGATCGTCGGCACTCTCCCTCATACATCTCGCACAGTCACCCCGCTGGCACCCCCGACCAAACTCTGCAAACGTAAGAAAAGATATCTGAGTACTTGAAGTCACCTTGAAAAAGATTAATCAATAAAGTTTCACCTTTTTTTTTATGTAGGTTCTTGAGAGACTTGTCGAGGGGGGGCGTACTTGGGCTGGCTGTGGCCCGTGCTAGCAATACCCTACCCACACCGGGAATGTGCCCCGCTGGTTACCCCCTCTAGCCAAGCGATTGATCTCATCGTCAGTGTAGGTGCCCGTAGCCTCCAGCCTCTAGCCTCCTCATCTCATCCTATGTAGTGAAAAAAACACAAGATAGTAAATATATTAGTCGGGTTGCTACATTATTTCTCGATAATTCATTAAAGTGTGTGTTTTGAAACAAAACTTACGTATAAAAGGCGGTTCTCGTCACGAGTGAATACCCCATCAACAGTGTGTGCGATGAAGAAGGTGTCAATCAGTGACGGGTACTCCTGGGTGGCTGAGCCCTGCCTCTGTACATACACACGCATATAAGATGAAATAAATTAAAAACAACAAATCACAACACACCAAAGCGTATAATCAGATATATATGTATATATGTATGTAAAATAATTATAATGTTTATTACCATCTCATCTCGAAGGTGAGCAAGCGACCGGGATCCCTGTCGAGATATGACCATGCTCTTTGCCCGGTTTGCCGATTTTGAGCAGCTCGGGCAATATTCCTGGGATCATTCCAAAACTGAATATACTTATCCCACTCTACAGCCGTAATGCCCTCGGGACGAGCCCGCCTGATCTTCTCCACATTGTAACTCCCGGTCTCGGTGTCTATAACCCAATGCTGGGCCTTGAAAGCAGCCTTGTTGGTATTGTACGCTTTTTGCAAGTGCTGGTTGATGCCTTCGTGATCTCTGTCCAGCGGGAGGAATCCATGTGCGGCCTGAGGTCAAACAGGGTCTGCAATCATATACAACAAAACGAAAACAGAGTTAGAGATATAATTTATATATTTATTTAAATTTGTTTATTTATTTATATGATATAAATAAATAAATGAATTTAGATAAATATACACAATTAAATAAATGAACACGATAATGAAATAAACATAAAAGGATAACTGACCCCAATTTTTGAAATAATTGCCGCCTTCCGCTCCTTCAGGACCTTTTCCCAAGAGGGGTGGTACAACAGCACACTCCTAACGACCTCCCCGATGTAATTAGACCAATGAGCCGCATGGGGACCAAGAGGGTTTAGGGTTTTTTGTCACCCTGCTCAAAACTGATAGAGACGGGGCCTTTAGCTTTCGCGATCTCCTTTAGTGAAAGGTTTCGGGTCTTGTCGTGGGTATTCAGCCTGCCCGCTCCCCTGCCGCCCAAATTGGGCTTTCGTTTACCTTTGCCTGCAAAATCAAGTTAGTGATAAAGTCATACAAAATTAAGGCAAGCAAGTTCAATATATGTATCAAATTTATGCTTGTATTACAATAATCCAGAAATTATTGCCTTTGTTAGCAAAGCAGCCCTCGCAACCGGTGAGTACAACGTGTGATGGGGGATGATCATCACCGCCACCGTCAACTCCGTAGGACCGTGCAACATCTGCTGACGATATTTGTACAAGTACAATTAGCATAACATATAGAAATTCATGAACAAAATAATATAAGCATGCACACATCCAAATACATACATATCCAAATAAATATACACATTTAAACAATCCATAACAATTTCATTCATTCATTAAAAATATATAAGTGTATTTTGCAAGTTACAACTCAAGATCAATCTTCTTCTTCTCTAGAATAAACTTTCTCAACACCATCATCATCAACATTGATGAGGTATTCAACATCAGAATCTACTAAATCATGAGGAAGGGCATCTTCATCACTAATAATATAATCTTCTTCGTCAGGAACATCAATGATATCTGGCGGTGCGTCAACCACCGTTGATTGACCATCTATATGCAAGGCCGCATTATCCAAGTCATTCAAACTAGTAGAAAGTGGGAGATCAGATGAGTTGTCAAAATGTATAATATTAGGATCGTCCTCTATCACGATGACACCCACGTCAGAAAACTTTTTATGATTAACATGTTCGACGACCTTCCTGTGGGGTTTGGTCTTATCTTTAAGGTAGAAGACTTGTTTGACTTGTGTTACGAGAATGTATTGGTCATCTTTAAACGCCTCACGACTGTAGTCGATTTGTGTCATGTTGTTTCTAAGGACAAGTTTTTTGACTTTACGTCCTTTGTTGCTAGTGTCGAACCACTTAACTCGGAATAATGTAACTTTAAACAACAAATATTTAAATTCGATGATTTCTTAAAGCTGACCATAATACATTTCTCTGTCAGGGCAGGCGAACAAATGCCGCTGTTTTGAGTTGTGTGACGTTCATCGCGGCTGTGCATGACATACCTCACACCGTCGACTACGCAAGAGTTTACTGAGACTGGAGTCCATGATGGTCCATTAGCCAAAGCGAATAACTTGCTGGTTGTGCTAACCTCTGGGTCTTGGTCATTGTCTACGTGACGTTGACGGATCTATGAAGAAGATAGGATTAGATAGAGGGGATGGGTTCTAGAGAAAACCATATTTTGCTAGAAAACCTAGAAAACCAAACAGATGCACTAAAAAAAACTAAACAGGTGCCCTAATTTTTTTAAGAAGAGTTGCCGCACAGTTAGGGCATCTATTTAGTATTTTTAGGGCATCTGTTTGAGTTTTCTGGGTTTTCCACTGAGATTTGGTTTTCTCACGATCCCATTCCTAGATAGAGAACACAAAATATGATATTGTTATTTTTACAGTTAAGTACACAAAATAAGTCTTAAGTTTACCAGTCGGGGAATTCTTCTTGCATGTCTTTGTTAAGAAATAAACTAAAAAACATTCATGGTATTAGAATAAGTCATCAAAATGATAAGTTAAGAAAAAGAAGTTTCAAAATAAAAAACGCGTACCTCTTGAACTAGGATAGGTACGTGTCGATCTCAGGACTGTTGTGAAGTATATACCATTTCACTTTTTTCAACTCTTAGGCATCAAACCGAATAAATGATCGTAAACCAATCGGTTTACATACCGATCAAAACACCTGAAACTGACACGTTAGGGGAAGGGGGTCCACATTATGGTCGGGATGATTAAATTTCGTGGTAACATCCCAAAAATAATGAGAACTGAAAGTCAATGCTTCTTTAGCAACATAACCCTCCGCAATCAAACCTTTCGGCTAAGCTTTATTTCAAACATAACCTTTTAGCTTCTTCATGTATCTTTCAAATGGATACATCCACCGGAGGTGAATAGGCCCGCCTTCAAGAGCCTCTATAGGTAAATGGATAACCAAGTGAACTATAATGTCAAAGAGAGCAGGAGGATATAAGGAAGTAAACGTTGCATCATTATATGACATTCATGAGACTTCAGGCCCTTTATATTGGTATCATTATCAGTCACTTTGTGCTTGAAACATGATCTGAACCTATCTGGTAGTTTAACTCCTTTGATGTACTGACAAAACTTTTTTTGGTTCTCTGGTGTGAAAGAATACGCAGCCTGAGGCTTCAAGCACTTCCTGTTTTTGGTTTGGCCGAGCCACAAGCTCATAAAAAATAGACCGTTTAGTCCAGTTAAGTTTGACATGAACATTACGTTTTATCTTTACACCCATATAACTCGGATGTTTACCCTTCACACGTGTTGGCAATCTATCAAGTTGAACCAGGATTACATCCCGGCCAAATTCTTTAAGAGGATATGTGTTATTGGTTTGGCCATTAAATTCATGTGAACGCCTCCATTTATGAGGCTTCTTTAAGAATCTTTTGTGGCTAACATAAGCTATTTTTCTTAACACACGAACATATGGAGTGTCTTCATTACATGTAGG
>BQNB010180961.1:0-12631 GCA_026074375.1 Tanacetum coccineum
ACGTTATAAATAGTTGTGTCTTTGTCATGTTAACGGTCAGGAAATAAGTGTCTAGCAACTTGTATCTTAAGTCTTAATCTATTTGTTTCTAGATTTTTATTTAACAACAATTTACTTCCCTCTCACCTGATGATTAACCACTGGTTTTACGCGAATGAGGATTCATACGAACATGCATGTCTATTCCATCATTACGACCATGTATGCATGTCTTGTACCTCGTTGGTTTACGACTTTTGGTGAAAGTTAGATGGTTCCTACCCTATATCATTCTTCATCCTAACCGTTGGTTAAATTTGAATGGGGATGTGATCGAACACTCATGTCTATCCTGGCGATTCGGGTGTGTATGAGTGCTTCAGCTGCCTTGTTAGAGTGGTACTTCTGGTGAAAGATTATAGAATGATCAACCGTACGCCTTTTCATACAAAAAACCCATATTTACCTTTATAAACTTGTTACTCCTTGGCTTTAGTGGTGGAGATGTGTGGAGATGTGTATCCTTGCAAAGTTATGATAGATATACTCATCACGATTAAACCGAAGCAAAATGACGTGAAATAGTTACATGTTACCACATAGATTGTTGAGTTGATTTTGAGTGTTTTCATCTTCCTATTTCATGGGGGTTTGGTTGTTGTACTTGTAATAGATCAAATAAAGTGATTTACGTGAAAATATCCTTAGGATAAATTTTTATACTTCTAAAGGCTACTTGAGACAAGTAGGATTGTATCAGCATCATTTATCCCACGATATTAACTCCGTTTTTGTATATTATTGCAAAAAATTGTTGCTTAAATCGTTTATATTTGAGGGGAATTGCAGTAATTATGGAGTAATTGGTGAAAGTTAGCAAAAGGCACGCATTCTAGAACTTAAATGAAGATATTTTGAAGATTACTTATCTGATGAATATTATGCCGTATCCCATCAAGGGAAAGATATGACGTATCCGTGCCTGGCACTCACAAAGACCATAGAGGAATAAAGATCAATACGCCATATCCTTAGAGAATCAATACGCCATATTCAATATATAGAATCAATATAATATTCTGGAAGATATCAAGTGTGGCTCCTACTCCAAGAAAGCCATTAATACACGTATCCAACACAGGAATAAGTTTGCGTATCTGAACGACTTTCCACACAGTCCTTATAATAGAAGGCTTAAAAAAAATCGTTATATGTGTGCTAAATCATTATCTCGATACTAAACCACAAAAGTCGATTTTCAGAGAGGAAATAGAGCAGTAGAGGTTACAGTAACGTAATAAATTTATAGGAGGCAATGATGTTTAATTCCGTATACTTTAGTAATCGTTCTGGTTTTTGGTTCTTTCGTTAACTCGGTTTAGATTACCTTGCTAACTAATTGCTCTTGTTTTTATCTATGGGTTGAAGGCTCAATACCTTTTTGGGTATTAGCCATTATTAAGAAAATCTGAATGTTTGGTATTTGTTTATCTTAATTTCTTGATTTATCGTTGTATGTTTATTTATGTTTACCAATTTATACTTGTTTACGTGCTTTTGTATGTGACCTATCATTCAATTGGATCTAGTGAAGCGGACCAAGCAGATCTAGAGTCCGGGATAGCTCTCCATATAGTAATCCATACATCCCGAATCATAGTTACACAAATATTGTCCTTCTAAGTCTGTGTCTAAGATACACTTCGGGCTTAACTATTTAATTGGATATTGCTGATGGTTTATTGATCGTGTTGACTAGCAGGTGACCTAGATAATTCAACAAGTAATGTTCTAATTCCATTAGATAGTTGGACAAGTGGACTACTAATGTATAAATTGCCAATAAGCGGTACGTGGGTAAAGTCTCTATGAGTTAGGGTTTAACAAGATCACCATTTGCTCTTTAATCCTAGATAGTTATAATAGCAAATAAGGAGTCTTTATGCGGATTGCTTTATTATGACTGAATTTATGTGTTAGGATTTAGGATGATGTACGCCTAAGTCTTAGGAATGATTGTCACCTCGAGAGAGAAATCATTTGCACTTAATAAACAACAACTTTCTAATTTTTTTCAAATTTTTTTTTTTTACTTTTTTTTCTTTTTTTTCTTTTTCTCTTTTTTTTTATTTTTTTTTTAGGATTAATATGGTTAATATAATATTCTTATATAAGGTTCGATTAGTACCATAGCACTGATACCAAATGATGCGGATCTTTAACGGCCAAACAACATATTAATTAAAAGAACAATTTTATCGATAGAACTCGATCAAAGCACAATCTTTTATTATCAAAACTCAAAAGATATCTCAATACAAAGAAAAGACCCACTATTTATAGAAAAACTAGAATCAATCTAAATAAAGATTGATTTGACTTTCCTTTTCCTAAATTTACAATTGATTAGAAATTGATACTTTCCTAACTAAAGTTTATTGTCAAACAAGAAACATAAATAAAAAAAAGTAAATATTTTGACTTTGACTAAAAGTTGAGATATGCAGACATGTTGATATTGCGATCCAATGCCCCTGCATCACGAATCCTATCCGTACTCTTGGAGATTACTCCAGACCTAGCCACAAGGGCTATAGGAACACCATTGAGCTCCCCGAAGGGAACAATGTGATGCCTCTTCGATCCGACACCATCCGGTTGGTGCAAAATGGATGCTCATTCTACGAACTTCGGTCTAAGGATCTAAACCAACAACTCAAGAATTTCTTAAAACTTGTGGACTCACTTGACCTTGATGATGCAAATAGGGAAAGAACGTACCTGCATTTATTTCATTTTTCCCTTCACGATCAAGCTATCAATTGGCTTGAACATCTTCCAACAGGATCTATCTCCACATGGGAGGATCTTACTACTCGTCTCCTTGCTCAATTATTTCCACCGGGAAGGACTGCAAAACTCCGTAACGACATCTTGATGTTCCAACAACATCAATGAGAGTCTCTCTCTGAAGCATGGACTCGTTTCAAGGACTTACTCTAAAAAGTCCCTCATCATGACATCGATCATTGGCTTCAAATTCAAATTTTTTATGATCATGTCCCCTTTCATCTTAAGTGCGAAATTGACGGCGCCGCCGAAGGCAAACTCCGCGATAAGAATGCCGACGAATCTTGGGAAATCATTGAGAACCTTGCCTTCTATGGCCATGAGGACTGGAATGACTCAAGTAACTCTGTCAAACCAGTCAAGGCTATTTCTACGCCTCAAGGCAGCCCAAAACACATGACCGAACACTTCTTGAGCTCGAAGACCAGATTAATTTCTTACTAAAGGGGTCACGACCGATACCTAGACCAAGCTCAACACACGTCCCTCAAGCATATGCTGAAGCATTTTAGTCAGACCCTCACCCACAAAACCTGAATGGGCCACCAAAGTAGAACCCCTTCACATTTCGTGGACGTACCACTCCAAACCCCCAGTCCCAGGCATTAGGAACCACTTTCGAGGCTCAAATACAAGACTACATGGCAGCACACACCGAAAGGATAGAAAGGTCTAAGAATGACATTTTTAAACAATGAGAGGAGATCAATGATAGGATGACTGTAACACCCCCAAAATACGATGTGCATCAGAATACAACATTTGGGGTGCTACTTCATAATACATACACACGAGTCCCAGTAAACGTTCAAAGATACATTTATAAAACAAATTTTATTTTATTTATATAAAGAAACATCAGAGTTACATAGGTCCCAATACCAACATAGAAATTTATTTCTAAAAGTCACAACACGATTTGATTTCTAAAACATTGTTTTAATTTATGACACTACTTCACCGAGACACCGTCCTTGATATTCGCGTTCCGTTCCATCCAAGCCATCAACAGCACCTAACCTGAGATACATGCTTAAAAAGGTCAACAAAACGCTGAGTGAATTCATAGAGTTTACACATAACAATTAGAACGCATATTTGGTTTCGCAAAACATATAACATTGCTCATAGGGCAAGTTATAAAAGTAATGATTTCCAACTAAATGAGCTCGTGTACCAAAACTTAACACATTCATCCCGTAGGACGAAATAATATCCGAGAAGTATGCCACTCCTCCTAATACTAACTACAAAATATCCGTTACGGGGTGCTCACCAACTGATTCAAACCCCGAACAGGGTTGTCAAACCCAATAGATCTATCTAATGCATTAGCATTTACCTTCAACTAGGCAACTAACGGCCACACAGTAAAATGCATATACTCAGTAGTGAATGGAATCATATTAAGTATCAAAACATATTGCGTTCTCATTTTCATAAAACAGCAAGTATCCCCCTCGTAGGTTAAAAACATTTAAAATAGTTCAAAAGCGAGGCTATGAACTCACCTTGATCGAAGCCGAAGATCAAATAACCGAAACAATCATGAACTACTCGACGACGAGCTTAATCGCGACCTATAATTTATGTCGTTCAATTATTACATTGTAAGATACGATCGGATAGTGCGCGCATCGCAACTATCAAAATAGTATAAATATACATACACATGTGATGAGAAATCCACTTGCGCATCCTAAATCCTAAACTCCACATAATTGAGTTATGATCATTCTCTCGTTTATTTTATACGTTGCTTAATCGAAAACTTTCTATTTTTGGAAAGTTACTATTTTTGAAAAGTTATCATTTTTAGTAGGTCTCGTCTTCTAATTATATTTATAATAATATTTAGTTATCTCGTCGAACTTTCGACATTCAATTTAATTATCGTTTACTCGTATCGGTATTATATTCAAATATTTCAAAAGTTTCTATTTTTAGAATCTTGTTTGTTCATAACAATCGTTAAGTTTAAAATATCACACTTGTAATAATAGTAGCGTTTATTATTTTTATAACAATAAAAAAAAAAAAAAATTTCGTTAAGTTTAAATACTCCACACTTGTATAATAGTTGCGTTTAGTATTTTTATAACATCCGACAGGTTTGTATCAAACCCCGTTGACTTTCAAAAGTCAAGTTTAGGACTTTATTTGACTTTGACTTTATTATTATTTATTATATATATATATATATATATATATATATATATATATATATATATATATACTAGTGGCTAAGCCCGCTCGATGGGCGGGCATTACTTTTAATTATTGTTTACATTTTTTTTTGTTTTGCTAAAACAATTTCTTAAAGCTAAAAGGTAGATGAATTCACTTTATAGAATAATTGGAGTTAAAAGGTAGATAAATTTGTTAGTGCAAATATTATGATATTTAATCTATACGATCTTTTTATGTTTTGGTGATGATAAACATGTAACTTGTAATACGTAACGTAAAGTGCGCAAGTTACTCGTAATCACAAATTATCAATGCATACTTGCATCTACATCTCTCGACGTCTCAAGTCTACATCAAAACAGATATTTGTTTGCACCCGACGTAAATCACATAAGGTATGTACAAACAATATTAAACTTGTAGGATGATCAAAGAAATAAGTTTTTGTCTTAAACTATATATTTTTATAAATATAACAAAACTATTTCTCAAAAACTATTTAGAAGAAATATTTTTGACTAATAAAGCAATGAGTGTTTATTTGGTAATTATTTTGCATTCAAAATCTGGTCATTTCCCCTTAAAATGAGTGTCACTTTCATCCAGACAAGTTTGACACCACAAAAAAGACAAAAACAAGAGCATCTATTCGGGTCGGTCCGCTGTAATTCGGTCGCGACCCCCTTAATTATTTGGCGGCCCCCTAATATATCTGGGACCGCCGTTTCCTGACAGGCTATTTTTCAGCTCCTATAAATAGTGGGTCACCTCCAACTATTTTCATAACCCTTTTGCACGATTTTCTTTCAGTTCTTTCTCTCTCTAGATCTCACTAAATCTCTCTAAATCTTTGATCATTCAACTTGGTTAATCTTGTTTAAATGTGATCAAATCTTCTATCCTTTCCTCCTTTCCTCAAGTGCAAGAGAAGAACTTCGGTCATCTTCAAGATCCGAAGTTATGTAGTCTAGTTAGTCCATTTGTAACATTTGTTACATATAAATCGAGTCCATGTCTTCCAATCTTTAGTAGTGTGTAGATCCGAATGGTGTGTACATTCGGAAGGGTTGATTGTGGGTTGGTTAGTATTTTGGGCCTTAAAATACATTAGTGTAGTGGTAGATTGGTTCTAGCTAAGATTAGGACTCGACATTTAGCTTAGTGTCGGAAAATATTGTAAGCGACGCGGTTTATGTGTTTAGGCCATAAAACACAAGGTTTGTTATGTTGGGCCATAAAACATAACGGGTTTGGTTGTACCCGAAGAAGGACTCGACATCTAGCTTAGTGTCAGAAAATAATATAAGCATTGGTATAAGGTTTTCTCCGCCGAAAGGGAGCTTGTTGATTAGTGAAGTAACTCTCGAGTTGGATACTCGAGGAGTGGAGTAGGGCGAAGAGGAGCTTCGTGACCGAACCACTATAAATCATTGTGTCAGTTTGCATTTATTTTTTACCTGTCTCTTACTATGTCCTTAACATTTATCGCTTTACATTTACACTTCATGTGCTTATGATTGTGTGAATGTTTGTGATGTTTTGTTAGACATGGATGTGATGCTTCTTTGTAGTAAACATTATGAGTGTGAATATATTGGTATAATATGTACTAGTTATTGTAAATCCATTATCGACACATCTCATATTGCGTCAAACTTGATTGGTAATTTGATACAAATGATTTAGTCCGAAAACCTCTTCTAGAGACAGTCCCCTTAAATAGGGCGGCCCCTGATGTACTAGGCGGGCCCCATATATTTATGGGACCGCCGACAGAGAGTGATTTAATAATTGGAACAAACATTAAAATGGTTTTTAAGAAAACGTATTCACCCCCCCCCCCCTCTTCTATCAGTTTCCCACCAACAATTGGTATCAGAGACACGTCGCTCTAAGTTTTTCAACAATGGTTTTTCAAATAGAGTAAGATCCATGTATTAAAGTAACCTATGAATTGGGGACTAAATTATGAAAGTGTTTTGTTGTTGATTCGTAACTAGTTTGTGTTATTAAATATACTTCGTATACTAGCTTGAAGGAAAATTTTCTCAAAAGAACTTGGAAGTGTCAACTTATGTTTGTCTAAGTCGTAAGAGTAGAAATGATGTTTAAAACACGAAATTTATGTGCTGGAACAAGTTTTTAAAGTCTTAAGTTCTACAGTTAAGTTACAAAATGATTTTGAACAAAAAACGTGTTTTTGGGTCACTGGTGGCGGTCCCATAAATGTTTGGGTGGCCCCCAAATATATCTGGGGGCCGTCACCTTTATGGGGGCCGCCTGTCTGTTTCATCAGTTTTTGGAAAACTTCAAAAAATTATATAAAATCTACCGTAAGTCTGTAGAAGTCGTACCACCCGCCATTTCGAAGATAATTAAGCCTAGATTTATTTAAAAATACTTCCAAGTCTTTATTCTAAACTTAAGTAAGTTAGAAATGCAAAATACTACATAGTGGTCAAAACTATATGTTTTGGTTTGACGTAAAACTTGTAGTTTACCTTTTCTTTCAAGTCGAGCATTTCTAGTCAACCTATCTTTGAAAACATTGATCTTAATTAATCTTTGAAATGGGGAGGAACTATTTTATTTTCAAATCAAATCAAGTTAAGTAAACATCGTTATATCTAATACACAAAACAACGACGAATATCCTTATGTGTATGCTAGATGATTATGTGTGTTTACCTTTGTTTTAACTTGGTTAATAGATATTAATAAGTAATCATTACTATTTGTAATTGAGCTAATTATATATCTAAACACATGTGCCATGTATGCTATTTGTATGTTACTAGTTTTCGGATTATGCCTAATAGGATTTACGCTAGATTTCTAGCGTTAAGTTGCAAAATTGTTTGTGCATTGCATATAGGCATAGATCACTATATTTACAAGTGGTACATAAACATTTTGTAGATCATTTTGAGTGTAGTAACCCACTTAGGAATGAGAGTTTAATAGTTTGTTAAGTGTGTGAAAAAAATAATGTCCTAAAATCATATGTTAAAACCCATCATTAAAATATTTATAACACATTATCTCTCTTCCAACAAAATATCTAAATATTTTCATCATCTTGCTTTGTTTGACCTCGGGTTGGTTAAACAAAATAAAAGATTGTATTAATACATTGGTAATTAAGTAAAAGAAAATATATTTTTAAATTTTGCTTGTGCTTGCATTGTTCTAACACACACACATAATTATATTCTTTTTATAAACGTATACTATTTTACAAAAGATGTGTGTTGTATAAAAATGGTTAGGAAAATCATTTATATACTCATAAAATGTCAAAAACTATGCATACTATACATATCAACAAATAGTTTTTCGCACAGGCAAAATATATGACAATCTTGAAGTAAGAAATTAACTTGTCATAATTCATCAACCTCGCCTTACAATTAATCTTAGAATAAATGGAACATACTGTGAAAATCTTTATTTGTTTTCTTTTAAAAAAGAGTGTTCGTGAGGTCAAGAAAGATTTCGAATATATATTGATTCATTATTCAAATTATGATTGATATTATTATCGAATCTAATTGACAAGTTTTTGAGTATGGACAAGAAATCGGATTCTTATTTGTCTAGCTTTAAGATTATATCAAAATGTAACAAGAGATATTATCTTAAACCTACATACTCAATCACACTCGATTGATATGAAAATAACGACATCCTTTTCTAAGACGATAAGAATATGCATCGGATCATAACTCACACTTGTGTAAATGATGTCATATTGAGTCTACTTGTCCAATAGTTGTGTTCCAAATATTTGGAAAATATATGCATAAAATACACAATGAAGTAGGATTGACGACTTGAATGTTTTATCCAAAATATTCAAGTAATTTACCTTGCAATGCAATTGGTAAAGTCGTCATCTCCGAAAAGCCAAACATGAGCAAATGCACAACATATGTAACTTTGCTCAAACAATTCAAAAGCACAACTCAAAACTCAAATTATCCTCTCATTAAAACTTTCTCTTACTTTACCAAATAAGCATAATATTTCTTCTTCACCACATGAGAACCATTTAACCATCTAAGGTTAGGACTAGGAAGAATTGAACATATTCCACAAACCATTATCTTGCTTTCTTTCAATAAGTGATCGTAAGAGGATTTCAAATATGAAGATGATTATTATACAAACGATAATCAATCTCATCATTCAATCTAATTAAGAAATTAGAATATGAACATGAAATCAAGACTAGGATTTATCTAGATCACAGAAATATCAATCAAATGACCATAGATATTTTTCCATGTCTACATGTTTAACCATCCTCGGTTATTACATGAAATCACGAAGTCGATTGCAAGACAACAAGATTAGTCATCGGATTGCAATTCACACTTGCAATGAAGATGTTTTATTAAGTCTAAAGTGTTTAAATGTTGTGTTATTAGCAATGGTTAAATTATACATGCTAAAATTAACACACTCTAAGTAGGATTGATGACTTATGAATTTCCATCGGGAAACTCATAAGTACTCCAACTTGATAAGCAAGACTTGGATGTCATTTCTAAAAACTCAAACCGAGAACCCTTATAACTTATATAAGTTTCTCTTAATAACTAAATATCAACACCATCTCCCGAATAATGGAAAAATGATCCTTGCCTAAATTTGGCACCTCCACAGATCGATAAATCCTTCATCTTAAATTCATCTCTGGTTTAGGTAGATCCGCCCTCTGGCATTAGATTTACACATCTTCCTCTTGTCAATCTCTTGCTTAAAAGTCTAACATAGATGTAACTAAACTTTTGTTAATCATCATTATTTCTATAAAGAAACAAACACAAGATCTATTGAGGTAAATAACCTTAATTGGATTTCTTTTATAAAAGACATGCAAAGGTGCATTATTTGAACACTCTTAATATAGAGCATTACACATTGTCACTTTTAAGCATACTCCTAGGTCCTAGATGACTCATTTTTTCTTATAGCTACAACAACTTGCTTGCTCTCTCATTCAACCTTAGAATTCCACACATCTTGATTAGGATTCTGTGAACCAAAATTAAAGTATGTTAGTTGAGTCATAGTAGGCCTTATATGAAAAGACAATACAAATTTTATCTCTGCTACACTTCATTAGACAAAATATAGGAATTCTATTTTGTCTAACAAGAGAATAACTACTAGAGAATCTATTGCACTAGAAATTTAATTTGACCTAACAGTTGAATTGCTTCCAAGAGTGAAGTTAGGTTCATGGTATAACTCGTAAAAATGGTCTTGTTTAGCCTAAATTGAGCACCACTAGTGATAATCTCATATTCATTCTCTAATTTGATTAAATGGCTCTTTTTAAAAATGCCTAATGATAGTCTACATTGATAGATTTTGTATTCCATTAGGAGTCCACACTAAGCAAGTAGAAATTAAGTTTCCCCTTAGTCAATCTAGACTACATGCATTTCACATTTATGCTTTGAAGTTTCAAGATGATAACGCTTCCACGTAATGCAGTTATATGCTTTTATGTTTATTTTGATGCTCAACGTGTATTTGCTTAGCTATTGAATGCATGTTTGTTGTAAAAGCATTTACCTTTTTCTAGCAATTTAGATAAAATATCTCTTAGTTTATCTAAATAACACATGTTACTAAGTGCTAAATGCTAACATGTTTTACATGATGGTTGCATTTAAAATTATCATATTTTGTATGCGCCATTTTACATGACTTACATGTTAATTGTGCACCTACACTATGTTGGTTTAATGTATGACAATTTATATTTAAATGTCATATAGTCTTACACATTAATCTTGTTGATTATTGTGTTGATGCATGCCTAGATAAACTTACATGCTTAAATCTATATATCTTATGCATCTAGGTATATATCTTCTCACACTAGAATATTTTTCTTCGCATCCGTGTCATAAATGTAAAAAGTCAAAAGAGTCACAAAATGGTTTTATATCTCCTAGAGTCTTTACTCACACATTCCTTTAATCATCATCTTTCTTTCTTCTGAATAATCCACTCTTTTGTCAAGAAAAAGTTAGATACAAATCTAACACTCCTCCTAGTAGGTTTGACAACTTAAATATTTAATCCAAAATATTCAAGTATCTTTAACTTGCAATCGCAAACGTTAAAGGTCATATTCAAAAATCCCTATTCAAGCCTTTTAACAACATAAGTTAAAACGCTCTCCTTTTCTCTTCGACGAAAACATCCTTTTCTCTTCGATGAAAACATTCTTTCTCTTCGACTATACATTCTTTCTCTTCGACGAAAACACTCTTTCTCTTTAATGAAAACATTATTTCTCTTCAATGAAACATTCTTTCTCTTCGACAAAAACACTCTTTGTCTTTCGATCACACCTTTTTCTTCTCACTCAACTACGCCTCTACAACCATAAAGATGGATAATCTCTTTCCTCTACTATTTCCGCTACCACCTTTAAAATAACCTTATACCTTGTCATATGATTGTTTTATGAACATTCACAATACTCGAGAAGACCACTATCCATCTTGACATTGTCAAGCTCGTTTCCTTCATCTTCGTTTTTTTTATTCTTTATTATTATTTTTATTTTTATTATTTTTGCGTACGAAACACACTGAAAATAAGTCACCATTTCCTTCGGGAGAATGTCTAAAAGGAAACATCTCCATTCTAAAAGGTTGCGTCTAAAGATAACATTGTCGACGTTCTTTCTTTACCTCTTAACCGTGAATAGTCAAATTGTCTTCGTCTAGGTCTAGGAATGATGGAACACATTCGATAAATCCTTCTCTTCTTTTCTACTAGTCTCGATTCTAGTCTATTTTCTATTCCATGCGTCGTAACAACTTAACTACTTCATCCGAAGTACTTTAAGTATTTTTAATTAGCGAAATGCAAATTAAAATGTCACTCCTCTCATAAAATTCGTCAAGTCCTTAACTCCTCTCCTGTTGGTGGTCCGGCGGCCCTCAGACCTATTCTGATGGCCCCCATATATGTCTGGGACCGCCGACAAAAGGCTTAAGATATTTGTCATTTCTTTTTCAAATCATAAAATGAACACCCCCTCTCTATTTTGCTACAAGCTGACGTCTACTTTACACCCAAATCTATGCCCAACATCTCTCTAAAGATCAATGGGTCATTCTCTTATCTCAATTCCCATAAGCATTGTTGCTTATGTTGTCAAGAGAATTTTATAATGAAATGCATCTCATTCTCCAACACATTCCTTACAATTGATATACCTACAATCTATCATTACACAATAAATTCCCTTACATATAAATCTTGCTCCTCACATCTCGTAAACGTATTTTCTCACCTCAAATGGTCTTTTCACTTCTAAATGGTTCCTTTCTTTTTTTTAATAGTCTTCTCACTTCTGATAGTCGTCTCGCTTCTAATAGTCTTTTAACTTCTAACATTTCCTCTCACATCTAAAAGTTTCTTCTCTTTTAATAGTACTGTTACTATTAAAATTCCTCCTATATCTCTCTTAACTTAATTATTTCATCCAAAATATTTAAGTAATTTACTAAATGCAAATGTTACTCCTTCGTTAAATTTTTCACTTTCTAGAAAGTGAAGAACATAAAAAAGATATTCA
>BQNB010180966.1:0-12631 GCA_026074375.1 Tanacetum coccineum
TTACACTCAAGTGACCATCCAAAATAAACAATGACTAAGATCAACAAAAAAAGAAATATGTCAACAATTTCAAACATACCGCTATGATGAGCGTCCGACCTTGTTTCTTCAACAACCCTTGTCCGTCATCACCTCCATACCATGCACTATCACCTCCATCCGATTACAAAACGGCTCCTCCATCATTTCCAAATATCTCTCCACCACTCTTACCAATCACAACTCCGAGAATCTCACCAAGCAAACTTTTTCTCACCCCAAAGTCATCTCCACCTCCATTGACCTCACCTGCACCGGCACTAACATAACCTTCCAAACACTCCTCACCTCTAACCATAAACTTATACCCTGCTAAGCTCATCTTCTCAACCCCTCCTACTTCTCCACACGCATTCTTTGACTCCTTAGAAGACCTACCTCCTAGAACCACAAATCCTCCTCCACCTCGACCATCATTCGAATCAATCGAACGCTTAGAAAATCAACCTCCACCTCTTCCGGACATGGAGCCTCCTCTCCTACCATTGCCACCACATCTTCCTCCTTTAGGGCCTAACAACCCTTTTCTTATGCTCACCTATGAAATGTTTTGCGAACATTGTCAACGCACCTAAGACATTGTAGACAACCTTCGTGATAAAATAGGATTCATACTCAATCACATTCAAGATTGTCTCAACTTTCTTGCTCATAATTACTAGATTAAGGCAATAGGAATAAAATAATTGTTATGCTCTCTGTGATGAATAATTGTAATGCTATGGTTCAAGAAAAATGTATTGTGTTATCTATTTCCTGCATAATCTTTTCAATTTGACTAACCATTTTTTAGAGATTCAAGTTTTTTACTGTGTACAACAGCTAGTTCTATCGTACGGACAGAACCATCCCTAGCAATTCTACAAAAACATTTTTGAGTTCTTGGACTCTAACATTTGTTTGTAGGTACTCCTAAAGCAAGGGGGGGTTCATACCATCTTTACTAACATATTTTTTTTGTAGCATTACATCACATTCATGATTTTCTCAAGCTTAAAGGGATACATCCAATAAAGGGGAGATCTATATCTCGGTTCTAACCAACTCAAGACAATCTTGCATTAGATTCACTTCAATAAAGAAACATGTACTTCCAGTAAGGAGAAAGCATTGCATATCATCGATTCATCTCGATCTAACTATTACCTCTCTTCCTCTTCTAACTAGAATTATCTCTTCAATCTTTATGTTTCGACAAAAAAGGGGGAGAAGGGAAGTAAAATGGATGGAAGTAAATTGGAACTTAACATAACCCTCAATCATGAATCATGAATCGTACTTCCATTCGGCTAGTTTACTTCCACTAAGATTTATATTTTGTCATCAACAAAAAGGGGGATATTGTTAATACAAATAAACCAGTAAAAACGTTTATTTCTATCTTACGATCTTACTATGTTTTGTTTATAACAACTAATAAAACCAGATTAAAGTAAATTACCCAAATCACACACATGTTATATAAACTCTTACCTTTCCATTTTTAGAAATAATTAGAATTTGATGCGGAGATTGTGAAGTCCTCATAGGAAGCTTTACAATCCCCTAGGCAGAGTACCTAACCGTTGTAGTGTAGTAAGGCAAGACTCGGGGGTTGTTATCATTTTCTAGGGGAATAGGTTGGAAAGGCTCGAACACGGTCTAACAAAATTCTAAGGGGTTAAGATAAGATTCTTTTTGTATTTTTATGTTTTATAAAAGGTAGGTAAATTAATGGTTTGAGAGGTTGGTTTGAATAACTAATAATTAAACTAATTATAATCTAAACTACATGTGATAACTTTATGATAAAAAGATGTATTTACCTAATCATGCACTACTCCTCAGATTGCTTCTCCTAGATTTGTTGCTTTGTCACACTTGTGATGATCTGTGTAAGTATTTCCTAAGTCATGAACGAATTACACGAACCCGCCGTCTATTTAATATTCCGTTAAGGCAACGCACAAGTAAGGTAGTATGAAGACTATTACAAGGCCCCTAAGAGTATATTAAATGCATGTGAAATATCTTAAGAGGGATCAACCATATTAGGGGTAAGGTAGTATGAAGACTGTTACCGATGGTATCCTTTCTACACACTCGCGTTTCCCTAGACGTCTATGCCAATTTAATATCTTATGGCTAGTTTTCTAGAGCCTAACGCGCACATCCATCAACAAGAAGCAACATTAAAAGGATCTACAACCTAAGTTTCATGCAATCATAAGTAAATACAAAGGAGGGTTTAGCCTAGCATGTTATAAAGAAAGCAAGAGCATAAATCAATCAAACAACACATAGACATATTGAATGATTAATGATAAACAATCTTACTTGATTAAAACATGGATTGAAGGTAGTTACAATAGGGTTTTGAGGCCCTAAAAATAACAAGCAAATCTACTAATGATAACATAGAATCCTTTTGGCCTATATACTACATCATCACGAGTGCATTAATAATAGTTTACATAAAATATGCATATATATAAATTTCTCCCAACCCGGTCGGTCAACATAAGGAAGGGTCTTAAACATTATTGCACTTAGTTTGTTTATCAATTTACCACCCAATTCTTACAAGTATAGTATTGATTCGCGACTCAAAACTAACCACCACAACTACCCTTTCGGCCTATGAAAGTTGCAATGATCAATCAAAAGATAAACAAGGATCAGTATAGACTATACATTGAAATCTCTTAATAACTTTCATATTAATAAGTCACAAGCTAAAATCATCCAAATATTCATATATGTTTCACGTTTGAGACAAAGTACCCACGAAAACCAATATTTTGACTACAACAACCACCAATCCCAAAACTAATAGTTTCATGACCAACCAACAACCAAATGCTACTTAAGATAACCCAGAATATACCAAGTAACTTCTGGAAATCCGCAACATATCACCAAATAGAGTGTTTGGTAACACGGTTTCTGGTGGTGAACTTTGGAGAATTTGGTATGAATCCTCTAAGAATCAAAGTGGAAAGTGTTTAGATTCTGGAAATGGATGGTATGTGGTCTAGATATGGTGTTAGAACTTTAAAAATTCATGGTGGAGAGTGGTGGTTCATGGTGGTGAGAAGGGGTGTTTGCATCATCGGATCCTAAGATCCTCACCGTTCCTTCCTCCTCTCCAAAATGATTTAGAGGTCATGTGTGTTAGAGATGTGTTGTTGTGTGAATATATGAAATGAGAGAGCCAAAGGAGGGTATTTGTAGGCTGTTTGGGGGGCCAAAACTGCCGTACTTTTTATTTTGTGCGCCGCACTTCGGGTGTTCATGCCGTCTTTATTTAATTGCCTTTTGTTCTTCCACCGCCTTAAAAGTGACCCGCACTTTAGGTAAAACCGCCGCACTTTGGGCACTTTCAGCCCTTGAACTTTTTATGGCTGTAGATAATTGAATTCTCTTCGCGTGGCAGCTTGAACCAACTAAAACAGAGTTCGTATGACCGAGTTATGGCCAAAACAGTAGACAGTGTCGCGATGATTCTTTTGCTTAGTTATTTCTCTCGTTTAAGCTTTAAATCTTAGTGTATTCTTTCGTTCTTTCTTCCACGACATTACCAAGAACCTAATATAGCAATATAGTAGATTCTATACCAAAAGATTTCATATTTAACCAAATAATTATACATATAAGTATAGATACACATATAGAAAATGTATATTTGAGCGTTATTAAAATCCCCAACTCTTCAAACTTGGCTTTGCCCTCAAGACAGAGATCTAAGAAAAAAAATTTAGAAACAAGGTTGGTACATGACAAGACAAAAAAAATTATTTTTAAAATATTGATATTTATTATATATATATATAAAATACATACGTATTTATTTATTATTTTTAAATTTTTTTTAATGGGTGTGAAATTATCGAAAATATTTTTGGTTTTTCAATAAATAAGTGCAAAAGGCGTAAAAACCCACCCCCACATTTAAAGGTTTGCTTGTCCTCAAGCAAAATAAGAAGAAATAATAAGCTTTACAAAACAAACATTGAATTAAAAAATATTTTTGGATTTTTTAACATGCGAAAACCGAGATGTTTGAGAATACCCAATGATCTTCAAGCTGTAATATATGACTAAGCACCTCACGAATAAGGAAAAGTATAATTCACTCAAACACTCGTATGTGATGTAATAAAAGGTAAAAGGAAAATTACACTCAATTGCTCAGACATGATTTATTTCATATCATAGGCTTGTACAAGAAACAAAACTGCACCGATATAGCGTAAGCACCAGGTATAAATATCAAAAGAGGACTTTTATTTGGGTTATAATGTTAGGCTAAGGGTTAATAAGGGTGTGGATAAGGCATGGGAAATATATACTGGAAATGGTTCTATAATATACATGTCGACAAGTCCAAGCAACCTATGTTGCTAGTTACTACAATCCACAAACCCGTGAGGTATCGAACATCTCAACCTCGAACTCGTACAAATGATATAACAATATGCCTCACATCAACTTTTATTCATACTTCACTTTTTTTTCTTTCTTTATTATTTTTGTATCACTTTTTAATACCTTTTTTTCATTCCTTCTTTTTTCACATAACTAACAATGCCTCCACACTTAGTATAAGTGTACACCACAAAAAATACGAAACACGAAGCATGCACTCTTTATCTTCGTTGAAATGGCACAACACTCACAACAAAGCGTGAGCAAACCATAAGCAAAAATCAACCAATCATACCGAGCAACTAGCAACTAACCATTGGGACTTTCGACAAGGGGTAAGGCTAGGCTAAAGGTTATATATTCTTTTTGTATTTTGTTAAGTGGATGAGAAAATGAATAGAATGGCTTCAGCGGGTTAAAACATGGGTATCTAGCACTAAAAGATGAGTGCTACAACTTGGTTTATTTAAGGTGGTTAGCAAACAGTGTAATACGCCTAAAAGAATAAATAGGATGGATGGTGCTTAATTTGTAAATCCTAAGTTTGCCTCTTATACTAAAAATTTACCTATATCAAGGTAAACGTGATCTCACTGCGGTCTCGTAATGATTTCAAGCATAAGTTCTAGAATCAATAAATCACCGGCACACTCAAAATCAAAGGAATCAAGCATAAAAGATGTATGCTAATAATAATAGGCTCAAAATCCTCACATATTTACTGGAATAGTTATAAATGCGCAAGTAATGTCATCGATCCCGAGTCGGATCTGCTCTATCAATCGGAACACATCTCTGATTTCAAAACTTAATTTATTAGCCAAAGTTTAATCTAATTATATTAACCTAAGTGGCAAAAGAATTTAAAACAAGATTAGATTTTTAGATTACCGAGCGAACAAAAGTTGAAAATTAATAATGAGTCCTGATTTTTTTTTCAAATTTATTCACCCCCCCCCCCCCCCACACACTTAAGTTGAGCCATTATGCATAATTTAGAAAATAACTAAAGTAAGAAAAGCGTAAAAATAAATATGTAATTTAAACTGATCCAAATATGTAAAATTCAACCAATTAATATACTGAACCAAATATAACGTCCCTGAGTGATAAGTTTACCACCGACCAATCCAAGCTCACACTTATTTATTTAATTTCTGCAAAATAAACAAAACTACGAAAATCATAAAATACTAAAGCGCACTCTTCGTAGGCAACACGGTTTGCATTTAGCGAATGCAACATGCCTTTAAACCCCTCGGTGTCCCCAAGTGGGCGAGTTATAGTCTCGTGATGGTTTTCAGCGAACACACCCACAAAGTTCATTTAAATATCTTTTTGGATACACAAATCAAGGTACGCAACACACCGACCGAATGCGTGACATACTTAAAAAGTGCAAAGTTATTGTTTTATATTTTATTATTATTATCTCTTTACTATTGAAAACTAATATTATTATTATCATACTCAACTTGTTTTAAGATTCCTTAATGATATGATTCAAAGTGGAAATGTATCTACTTTTAAACGTTAAGGGTATGATATTTTTGGTATGTACTCCCGGAATGGATATTTTTTTGTTTTGACCACGTGATAGCCCTTTTTTGATGTCTTAATAGGTTTATCTTTTTTTGATTTTATTGTTAACGGATTTGATAGGAGGTGTGGATCTTTTGAATTTTCAAAGGATCAACGGACTTTCCATCCCTAGTGAATACTGGCATTCAACAAAGTGCTCAGATTGAAGCTTTATGAGGACGGGTCAGTCCTATCGGTTTTGTTATGAAGATACGTTTTAAGACTTCGACCACTTTATTAATTTTTTCTTACCAGTTTTATAAATTTAGTTTGGAAATTCTTTTTGTTTTGTTTCATCTTTAGAATCATATCGTTAACATTGTCTTTGACAAACATATTTATAACTCTTTGACCCTACAAGAATTTAGTGATTAATTTTTCTAAATCTATTTTAGATGGAGGTTCTTGGTTGACGGTTTTTGACTTTTTGTTGGATAAAACATCGGTGGTTTTACCATAGTCTTTGTAAAAAAGTTTATCACGTATAGTTCTCATGCTACGGATACAGCTTTTGAAATCTTCAAAATCATTTTTAACATCATTGTTTAATTCTATGAGCGATTTCTCAGAATCAATATTTGATTGAGGGGAATCATGAGAACACGAATCATGAGAATTTCAGTTTTGATTACCTTCAGATTGAATGTAATTTGCTTCATGACATTCACACATCGACGTGTCATCGTTCATGTGGTTTTCTCTATGATCATAATATTTCTTACGCATATCTTGTAATTCTTCTTTTAAGCTTATAATTTGAGAATCAATTTTTATAGTTAGAGCTTCTAATTTATCCATTAATCGAGAATTATCTTTATTACTATTATTTCCATCCATGAAAGCAACAGATTTTTTATGATGTTCATTTTTAGATTTAGTTGTCTAATCAAGTTTGAAAAGGACTTTGTCCTCAAGAAATTGAAAAGCTTGATTCGGACATTTGTAGAGAAAGATTCCTTCCGCTGATGTTCGGGAAAGGGGATGTAATGAATGTGTGTTTGCAAGCTTTAAATTTAGAATTACTATAAATACCAAATTACTAAAAACATAACACTTGGGCAAGTATACCCTTTCGTGTATAGTATAGCTTTAGGTAAGTTCAGGTCGTCCCAAGAGAATTGAAGTTTTCACAGTTTGTAATTAAGGTGCTAAGGCTAAAATGATTGTCACTAATCAAACTAACCAAGATGTGCATAAATTAAATATTCAATGCATATATCGGATAAAAGGATGATTCAAGTAAATGATTAAAGTATGTTTGTTTAGGCAATGATCACTATGACAATGAAATGTTTAGGGTAGTGTTTACAAGTTTTGAGAATAAAGATTCCACAAGTTACAAATCCTTTCGGCCTTTAAATGTAACAAGTGAATATACTAGTTAATAACAACAAATCCTTTCAGCCATTATAAGTTATTATAACCAATATATTAAATGGAATGATTAAACACATATATAAAAGAACCCTTTTCGGCCTATATTCTTGTATAAAATATGTTTTACCAATTCAATAAACACATATCCAAACGCTCCATATCTAAGATCACAAATTGCCCAAACAAACACAAGATGACTACTCCATGATCAAAGAAGTAACAAAACACATAGCATTCATCATGAATTCAGTAAAGATCATAATCAAAAGATAAACAAGATTTTTACCAACTTCTAGAGCAAATGTTTGATGATTTTACAAGTTTTCCCAACGAAAACTTTATTATATTCAAAGTAAACCTGGAAACTTTAAACAATTCTATCACAATCGCTTATAGATTCGAATTACACTTCAATGCTACTTCCATGCATGGAGTAAAACCTTGGAATATTGATGGACAACAAGAAAGTTCAACCAAATTCTTCAAGAACTCCTCCTAACTTTGATCCTAATTGTTGTGATGATTGTGTTACCAAGGGTGGTTTAGATAAAAGGTTTGTCAAACCTTTATCCCTAAAAATCCTGTTGAGAATAAAGTCTTATCAAGTTTTTACTGTTGGGTATAAGAGTTTCTACTACTGGTTGAAGAAACTACTGCTGGTAAAGATTAGAGAAAATAGTCTAAGTCATTAGTACTATTAGTTTAAATAGTTAGTTCTGCCAGTACAAAGTGTTAGTACAGTTAGTTATATATTTAGTACTGTTAGTATAAATAGATTAGTACTCCTTATGTGATATGCATGAGATATATTAGGAATAGATATGCTTTATCAGTAGATGCGTTTTGTAAGCCCATTAGGGTTTCTTGGTGTATAAAAGAAACCCTAAGGCATAGTTAGATACATAGATCTAGAAGTCATTTCTCATAGTTAGTATTCATAGTTACAAGGTTATTCTGTAACTTTGATTGTGTTCAATATATTAAAAGTTTAGCAAGATCTTGTTTTACTATTTCATTGTTCTTCTTAGTATTACAAACTAGCTTCCACATAGTTTGTAGTATTCACAATCTTAGTTTCTATTATAGTTGTCTTGGATCTATCCAACACAACTAAGCTTTAACAAGCTAAGATCTGTTCAAAAGGGATCAACAAATCCCCCATCTAAGTGTTCTAAATGAACTAGATTGATTTGTATGTGAGTGTATGAAATGAGGGAGCCAAGAGGGCTATTTATAGGCTATTTAGGGGGCCAAAACTGCCGGAAAAACTTATTTGTGCGCCGCACTTCGGGAGTTAATGCACACTTTATTTAATTGCCTTTAATTTTCTCCACCGCCTCAAAAGTGCGTTGCACTTTGGGTAAAACCGCCACACTTTGGTCAATTTCAGCACTTGGCCTTACTTAAGGTTGTAAATAATTAAATTCTCTTCGCGTAGCCGCTTGAACCAACTAAAACAGAGTTCATATGACCAAGTTATGGCCAAAACAGTGAAGAGGTGTCGGGAAATCATTAACTTGAGTTATTTCTTCGTTTAAGCTTCAATTCTTCGTGTAATCCTTCGTATTCTTCCACGACACGTACTTAGAACATATAATAGCAAATATAATTGATTAAGTACTAAAAGTTCATGAGAAATGATCAAATATATTTAAATAACGCCGCTGAAAACATGCATAATTAAGGCGTTTTCAAATCCCTCCACACTTAGCTATTGCTTGCCGTCAAGCAATCAAAGCGAAAAATAAGATCATTTATTGTGACGTGGAGAAAATATGGATTTAACAAGTGTTTACAGATTTAGTAACTTTTCAGGCATAGACATATAACTGGGCACCTCACATATGGAATGTGTTTGTTTAATGTTCACTCAAGTCACTCAGATAGGGTTTATATTTTTGTGAAGCCACTCATTCGCACAGACATAATCTAGATAGCTACCATATGCTTGTACGAGACACATAAACATGACCGATAGGTGTAAGCACCAGACAAAATCTCAAAGAGGCCAAATGTGATAACGAGGTGGGTTAATAACTGATACTCTTGTGCCAAAACTTGAGCCTTATACTTTGAATTTTATTTCTTCAACTTTCTTCACTTTTTTCTCTTTCTTTTGTTTTCTCTTTTTTTCTTATTTTCCTTTTTGATTTTTTTCTTTCTTATACTTGCGATAACTAAGGTAGAGAACTGTGATCTTTCGGGCACATACTTCATGATGTAACATAGGAACTTTAGCGATTTTAGCACTAAAAGCGACTGCTACAGATATAGGAACTTCTTGAGATTTATTTCACCTCTTATCATACGAAATTGTCTATAAATTAATCTCACTGCTGTTAGTAAATGATGACCAAGCACAAGTTCTAGAGCTACTAAATTACCGGCTCACTCATATAATTTTCAACCAATACCACTGCTCCAGAATAGGCGACAAACTACAAATACACAGCCGTAACGACGGATGAGACACTTGCAATTGCATTCAAACCATGGTTGTTAAGATCCCGATCTTGATCTTAGGATCTTACGATTTTACGATACTATAAAGCAAAAACGATCCAGATCCTACATAGGATCTTTGCAAGCTTAAGATCTTATAGGATCCTGATCTTGAGCATCGGATCTTAAGATCTCATACGATTCGATCTCACTTTTCTCGAACCTCAAACTAAAAAACTACAAATTTATGGATTGTGTTTTGTACAATTAAAAAAAACAACATGTTAATCTTCATATAAAATTTCATAAAAACATTTTTATGACAACATTTTTATGAAATATTCATATAATTTTGTGTTTATGATATATAAAAACTTGTAGATTTGTATAATATTACAAAGACTATTAGGAAAATGACATTACTTCCCGGGGCTCATAAGTGCTCAGTTGAATTCTAAAAGATACGGCGCGAAACAGAACGCCAAGCATGTGAATTCAACCATATGTAATATTATAATTCAAATATATCACTTCCCCAAGTGATAAGTTATCACCACAAGTCCAAGCTTCTCCTATTTATTTAATCTATAAAATAGACACAACTACAAAAACTGTAAGATTCTAAAGTGCACTTTCATAGGCAACACGATTGTATTTAGCGTATGTAACAAGCCTTTAAACCCCTCGGTGTCCTGAGTGGACGAGTTATAGTCTCGTGAGGGTTTCCAGCGAACAAACCCACAAAGTTCATTTAAATTTCTTTTTGGAAACAGTAACAAAGCACGACGCGCATCGTACTTCGAAGAATTCTAAGTTTTTCCTATATATATATATATATATATATATATATATATATATATATATATATATATATATATATATATATATATTATGTATATTATTACTATTATTTACTATTATTACTACTACTATTATTATTATACTTAATTTGATTTAAGATTCCTTAATGATACGGTTCAAGTGGGAATGAGCCACTCTTAAAGTTTGAGGGAACGGAATTTTAGGTATGTAATCATGAAATGGATATTCTTTTGTTTTTACTACGTGATAGCCTTTTTTAATGTCTTAATAGGTTTATCTTTTTTGATTTTATTGTTAACGATAATAGGTGGTGGTGGATCTTTTTGAATTTTCAGAGAATCATCGGACTTTCCACTCCCGGTAAATATAACATTCACGTGCTCGGTGTGAGCTTGAGGAGGAGGTGGTGGTTCAGTCCTATCAGTTTGTTCTTAAGATATGTTTTGAGATTTCGACCACTCATCTATTTTTATTTCCATGTTTTTAATTTTAGTTTGGAAATAATTTTTGTTTTTCTTCATTTTTATAATTATATCGTTAACATTATTTTTGAAAAACATATTTGTAACTCGTTGACCATCCAAGAATTTGGTGATTGATTTTTCAAGATCAGTTTTAGATTGATCGTCCCTGTCAAAAAGTTTATCATGAACAGTTCTCATGCTACGGATACATCTTTTAAAATCTTCGAGATCATTTCTCACATCATTGTTTAATTTTGTGAGCAATTTCTCAGAATCATTAGGATCATGATGGGATTGACGAGAATACGAGTCATGCGAATTTTAGTTTTGATAACCTTCAGATTGGATGGATTTTACTTCATGACGTATACATATTGGCGTGTCATTGTTCATGTTGTTTTTAGAATCGTGGTTATCATAATACTTGTTACGCATATCTTGTAATTCTTTATTTAACCTTATAAATTAAGAATCCATTTTTATAGTTAGAGCTTCCAACTTTTCCATTAATCGAATATTATCATTATTACTATCACTTCCATCGGCGAAAGTAATAGATTTTTGATGATGTTCATTTTGAGATTTAGTGGACCAATCAAGGTTGAAAAGGACATTGTCCTCAAGAAGTTAAAAAGCTTGATTTAGACTTTTGTAGAGGAAGATTTCTCCGGCAGTTTCATCCAAGATTGCTCGAGTGGGTTCGTCTATACCGTGATAGAATATTTGAATAATAGCTCCTTTGGTCAGACCGTGCCCATGTTATTTTCGAAGCATGCTCTTTAGTCGTAACCAGGCGTCTGTTAGACTTTCACATAGGTTTTGAGAGAAATTTCTGATTTCAAGTAAAAGACAGTTAAATAACGAAGGTGGAAAGAATTTGTTTATAAAAGTTCTTCTCATTTATCCCACGATGTTATAGACTCTTCATTAAGTTTGTTAAACCATAATTTAGCTTTATCGGATAGGGAATAAGGAAATATTAAGAGCTTGACAGCTTAACTTTGAGTTTCACCATATTTAAACATGTCGCAGATTACGAGGAATTCACGGATGTGGTCATGCGGATCAGCCCGCAAATAACCATCGAATTTATTTTCCCAAATCATTTTCAAGTGGGTACCGTTGATAACAAGGTTGTCATCAACATTGGGTTGAACAATGGCAGAATTAGGAGTCGGTGCTACAATTTTAGCATTTTCTCACATAGGTTGATCATCAGGATCGAGAATTATTTGTTTGGGTTCAACATCCTCTTCAGGTATATTTAGAACGACAAAGACATTAACGATAGGATGTCCGGTGGAAGATTTGCGTGATTCGATCTGAATGGATTCTTTTTGGATAATTTTAAATTTACAAGACCTTTTTATTTTATTTATATATTAGACTTACTAGTTGTTTTCTGAAAGATAGAGGATTTATACATACGTTAAGCATTTTGCAAAGAGACATTTATAAATATATATATAATTCAGGTTAATAGGATAATATTCAAAATA
>BQNB010180967.1:948-12631 GCA_026074375.1 Tanacetum coccineum
TAATTATCTTATTTGTTTTTAAATCAAGACAACGATAACCATGATGATTGAAAGCGTGTCCCAAAAGTATTGAGGGTGTAGCACGTGGTTCAAGTTTATGATTAGGGTAAAGATGAAGGTAGCCGCGAACTTGATTTTCCATTTTTCAACGTCTACCAAACAAGGGAAATGTAATCATTTCCACATCTTTAATTTCATTTCCTCCATCCAAACCCCCTCGTGGTTTAAAATCTAGTTAACGGATAAAAAGGTGCGTTTACCACCTCAACGTTTTGGAAATGGACACATCTTGTCACAAATACATTTTACGTACTTAATAGATTTAAAAGGATAAACGATGCCCAAAAGGCCATAACAAAAAGATTAACCATATCATCCAAGATTCCAGATCTCTTACACAAAAGAAAAGGCAATACATAAACATAAGCAGAAAACATAAAAAGAAGAAAAAACACAGATTCCATCGAGCCAAGCCTTCGGTATGCTCCTCGACTTATCCAAAAGGACTCTGCAAAATGACATGCATAATTAGACAAAATAAAATAGCCCGCTACAACTAGTATACATTAAAAGAGATGCTTTATTATTCGAACATCATGAAGCATGATAAATATGTATTCAACTTGTTAGCTGTTAATAATAACGAGGCGTTCAGACCCGTGCGATGCACCGGGCTCCGTTCTTGGGTAAAATCATTATTTTACTTCTATGAAGTATGATATAAGTTCATATTTTGGGGTTTGGTCAGCACGATCCACATACTCCTTGCCCGTGTAAATAGCCTTAATGACACTTTTGTGGTCCTGAATTTTCTCAAAGTATCATGCATTAGCAATAAAATAATGAAATCTTAACATTTTGTGTATAGTCTGGAAATTATGTAAAAGATGAAGTATGGCACGTCTAGTTGTTGTGATAACCAATTTATCTAACCTCCATGGATATATTTTCCACACAATCAGTTGAGAAATTGGGAGAATCCAGAACCCCATTCGAATGTGTCAAGAAATGACCATCGAAAAAAAAACCCTTCACATTTACTCCTTCCTGTTATAGTTTATGTGTCAAGACTCAAAACCAATTATTAGCATACATTTAGGTACTAAAAGAAAGACATAAAAAGATAAGAACTCACTCGATAGAAACCTTAACGGCCAATATATGTCTATAATAGAAACTGACTCTTGTTGGATCATTCCAATTCCTGGAAAAATTAAACTTTAACTTATATTGTCTCTTTAACGGAACATATGTTGATCATCACAGCCTTCATCATCTAATGGTATATCAGAATATGACCATCATGAACCCGCTGTCATCTAGGTTGTTAGCATTAAAACCCTACAAAAGAAGAAAAAATTGTTGCATTGCTTTGCCAATATCAAGAAGAAAAAGATAACATGGCTGAATGTTGGGAACAGAATCCTTTTTTAGATAATTTCCAGTTCAGGTTTTCGATTGCAAAAACTTTTACCCGCAATGGATATGTAATAGCTCAGGCATATGCAACAATATTAGGGGGAACCGAAGACTTGTGCATGGTTCTCAAAATTGCATTTAAGGGAAATAGTTGTATCAAAATGGGTAGCATGATCATAACAGGTTCAGGTGACAATGTATATCTTGTTCATGGTCGTGTCTGACATAAGGACACCAAATCAATCACTTTAGGCCCTGAGTTTTTATAAAACCCCAAAATTTAATTAAAGCAACTGCTAATTACAGGAAATCAAATCTTAATGTTGTGACATCTAATTCTCCGGGTGATGGAAAATGTGCTTCAGCCGAGTAATGCGGTTGTCGTTAGACTTCAACCAGAAGTTTAACAACTCCCTGGGCAGTGCACCTAATCGTTGTAGTGCAGTATAGGCATGACTCGGGGGGTTGTTATCGATCTTTAAGGGAATAGGTTGGGAATGCTCGATTAAGATCTAACAAAGGTCTACGGTGTTGAGAGAAGATTCTTTTTATATTTTTATATTTTTATAAAAGCAGTAAAATATCATTGGTTTGAGAGGTTGTTTTATTTTATCTAATTAAACTAATTATATATCTAAACTACTAGTGATAACTTTATGATAAAAAGATGTATTTACTTAATCATATACTACTCCTTAGATTGCTTTTTCTAATCTTGTTGCTTTGTCACACTTGTGATGATCTATGTAAGTATTTCCTAAGTTATGAACGAATTACACGAACCCGCCGTCTATTTAATATTCTGTGAAGGCAACGCACAAGTAAGGTAGTATGAAGACTATTACAAGGCTCCTAAGAGTATATTAGATGCAATTGAAATATCTTAAGAGGGATCAACCATATTAGGGGTAAGGTAGTATGAAAATTGTTACCGATGGTATCCTTTCTACACACTAGCGTTTCCCTAGACGTCTATGCTAATTTAATATCTTATGGCTAGTTTTCTAAAGCCTAACGCGCACATTCATCACAAGAAGCAACATTAAAATGATCTACAATCTAAGTTTCATGCAATCATAAGTAAATACAAAGGAGGGTCTAGACTAGCATGTTATAAAGAAAGCGAGAACATAAATCAATCAAACAACACATCGACATATTGAATGATTAAAGATAAACAATCTTACTTGATTAAAACATAGATTAAAGGTAGTTACAATAGGGTTTTGAGGCCCTAAAGACGACCTAAAGCTGCTAGAATGATTAGGGTTCGTCTCCCAAAAGTTATGCAAAGTTACACTCTAAAAACCCTAAAATCGGTTTTGTATATATAGGAAAAACGACGCGACGACGTCGCTTTGAAGCCATGACGTCGTCGCCACGTCGATGGTTCTAGATCCACTCTAAGGCGGCTACGTTCTGACGCCGTCACAAAATCCTCGACGCCGTCACTTTGAAAATCACGACGTCGTCGCTTTATACTGGCGACGCCGTCTCCACGCTCTGTATGTGTGGTTCTTCAAGATACTTGGTGTAGAGCCGTAGTCTTGTCCGTTTCTTCTCCAAATGAGCCCAAGTCACTTGTATTTCCTCCAAATGTCATCCAAGTGCTAAAAACCTGAAAACAAACGATTAAGCACATAATCTGGGCATATTTGCATGATTTAGGGGGTTAAATGACTCTAAAATATTGTATAAAATGACACCTCATCAAATACCCCTACACTTGGGATTTGCTTTTCCTCAAGCAAATGTTTTTTTTACCTAGACAATAGATATATTAGGGGCAGTTAACCTACTCTTTAAAAGCAGTTTACGACACAACCTTCTAGACCTCGTAATTAAAAGCATGGAAAACATATACTAGCACCTCACATAAGTGTTTGGATTCTCTCTTTCTCTCGGGTGTATAATATATTATAACAACTATGGGAAACGGGAAATTAACAATCACAATCTGTCATAGCATATAAATTACATTAGGCTTGGTAAAGGATCAAACCTCCACCGCTAGGCGCAAGTACTAGTCATTACTATCAAATAGGGCTTTTAAGGGTTGTGGAGTGTAGGTGTATGATAACATAAATGGAAACGGAAACAGATAAGATACATTTAGGGTGGCTTTTTGGGTGAATTTAAGGTGAAAGGGTTAGCTAATTATTTATAAGAATACACGCTGATTTGGTTGCTAAGCCAAAAACTCGAACAAGATATACAAACTCTACAAAACTCTACATCAATCTCTTTATTTTTCTTTTCTTGACTCTATGATAAACATAAACATAAGCAAATGGCAGCCCGTATATTT
Source organism: Tanacetum coccineum (assembly GCA_026074375.1). Classification (NCBI taxonomy): domain Eukaryota; kingdom Viridiplantae; phylum Streptophyta; class Magnoliopsida; order Asterales; family Asteraceae; genus Tanacetum; species Tanacetum coccineum. Next base: position 4,676 of record BQNB010180967.1, read on the forward strand.
TTTTTCACTTTTTTATATATAATTTTTTTGTACACTTTTGCCCTGCTATCGCTTAAACATATAATACATCATGGGGGTTTATAGATACACCTCTACACTTGAACTTTTACATACTCGATAATTACAATATAACTAATGACCCGATTTGAGGTGGATCAACATAACATGGAGCTTATTGAGCTCTATTGGGGGTAATAAATTACTTCTTCCCCAACTCTTCATAAGATGAATACTACCATGAATCCCAATTGTCCCAAAACTGTATTTACAAGGATAAGGACTTAGCAACCGTGTGCTCAAACAATTAACTTTGGGTTAAAATAATAATGTACTAAAGGTGAGTACATATAAGGTAGGCTAAGGCGATTTGGGTGTAACAATTGGTTCAAGGGTGACAGTGCTCTTCATTAATAGTCCGGCTTAACCAGAAAATTATGAGAACCGTGAAAAGGATAGGCTCGGAGGGTTGTACTAGGGGTATCATGCACTAAAAATGAGTGCATGGCAAGGGTGTGGGATAGTTATATGATCGATGTGACCATCATAACAATTACAGGTTTAAAACATGGGTTAATCCTAGTGTCTCTTATCTAGCAAATCCTAGTTCTCACTATGCGGTCTCGGGATGCATCACAAAAACAAGTTCTAGAATTTAATACACTACAGGTACACTCATATAATTTTAAACCGATACCAATGCTCCAAAAAAGGCGACAAAGACCATACGTACACATCCGTAACGACGGAATAGACACATATGACTGCATTCGAACGTTAACTCGAACAAGCTAAAGGTAAAATTATCTTGGGTATCAATGATGGATACCCGAATTCCTATAGATCTAAAGGCGAACCTCACATTTTTCGGGTGGAATTTGAGGGTTTTTGTGCTAGTCATATAAATTCCTATCTATGAGACGCTATTAATACTTGGTTTTCGTCGGTATGTGTTATAAAAAAAATTAAATTTTGGATAAAATTACCTTTTATGCTATGTTTTGATATATTACCCATCATTTTAAGGACAAAGCAAATGGCAATTAAAGGAATAGTTTCTAAGGCTTATTTCCTCCTCCCCCTATACTTAAGTTGAACATTGTCCCCAATGTTCTATAGAAGTACCCGTAAAACGAATAAAGGGAAAAGAAAACAAGTAAAAGAAACTAGTACTCCCCTGGTTTGCTCAATAATGGAAAAGAAACATGCGATAACTGGTTAAATCGTCCTCTAAGAATCGTATAATGAAACTTCCTAAGAACTTCTAAGCTTCTTTTCATCAAATATAACTTGTAAATCAAAGACAAAGACAACTACACCTGGCGTAAAATCGGCGAGATATGATATATACAACGAAACTTTAGGGTTGAATCTATAAAATCAGTAAAGATAGGATGAGAGTGATGATGTAATCATAGGTTTCTGCAGGTTTACAAGAAAATTACAAATTTTAGATATTGCATAATTTATTTTTCAAAAATAATTGAAAATTTTCGAATCTTCACATGTCTGGTGGAGCGACGCCGTCAGGATAAATCCTGACGCCGTCTCCACCCACTGTGAAGATTTCTTCTTTGTTTTTCTTGAAAAATTTCCTGCACGCAATTTTATTAGTTATATCCTGTGTAAAATACTACATAAAACCTGGGATTAATCATTACAATCATATGACTCGAAACTGACGCGAATTAATCTAAACAATTTATTTTAAATGTTTGAATTGGTTCTTATAAACCGGATATATCCCCCTACACTTATTTTATGCAAAATACCTTTGATTGTAAATAAGACGAAGTTACAAACAAACCAAAGCATGATTACAAAATGATTCAAACATAAAAGAATAAACGATAAAGAATTAAAACACAAGACACTCCTAAATGCGGGAAAATAAATATTAGATTGCCTCCCAAAAAGCGCTTGTCTTTATTTACGAGTCTTGTAGCTAGACTCGAAGTCACACTTCCTTACGTGACTTCTCATTTGTTTCTTCTGGCCTTCATGGTTATCAAGCTTCGAATGGCTCTGCACACCTTTTCATCATACTTAGGTATTCGTCCCTAAATCTAGAGTTATCCGAGTAAAAGGTTGTTTTTAGACTGGAATCATCGTCGACTTTCTAATGACAAAAGAGGTATGTGATTGGTTTTAAGTGTCCGTGAAAACTGATGGGTTTGAACATATCCATTTAGTGAGTGCATTTTTAAGACACGTATCTATTCCTATGCGTGTGTTTCAAAACACGACTATTCCTTTCCTCATATCGTACACGAGCCTGGTCGTTTCCACAAAGGTTTTTCTGAACACTACCAAGTCCAAGGACACGAACATAACACTAGTAGTGTACCACAAGCACCATTTAACACTGAATTCGTAAGTTGAAGTTCCCTTAACAAAGAACTATAACCGCCCTAAATCACCCCACAAAATTTGCATACTTTTCTTAGGAGTTTGTTGAAGGTTTCCTTCTTGGTTACAATCTATTACTCATGATCCAATTATAATGAAGCCTGGACATTACATTGATCGGTGATTCCATATCTAAATAGGCTTGCTTTTTATTAAAGTGACCAGTCATGCAAGAAAACTTTACGTTATTCAAGTTCTCGGCCCTAATCTTGGCCTTTACCCATGGGGGTCGAGGATTTTTCAAGAGCCAGTCATGATACCCTAATCCTTTCACAGTGGGGAAAGTGTCAAAATGTTTCGGGTTATCTTCCTCTTCTTCTTCGGTTTCTTCATTAGTTTCTTCCTCAAACTCCTCTTCACTTTTAACTGTCATCTCGTGATCCTTGTTCTCTGTTACACTGGACTTCACACTTCCTTTTTCCTTAGCTTCATCTTCCTTGTTTATAATAATGATTGAATTAACAAAGTAAACACGTTTTAGGGATGAAGGGTTTCTATTTTGTTCTGCTAAGGATGACTAAGACAGATATTTCGGGGAAAGTAATTTTGATGGGCTTTTGATTCCCTTGCCTCGAAGCTCCTCTTTTATAGGGTAGTTGGTGGATGCAAAATTCATTTGAGCTATGGGGTTTCCTGTAGTGTTACGAATGGGCATGTCATCAAGCTTTTCAGAAAAGGCCTTCCACAAAAGATTAATTTTACTAACCATAACGACTTGCTGTGTGTCCAAGTTTGAGTTCGAGGATAGACGTCCTCCTCTCTATGAGAGTTCAAAATCAATTAATGCCTTTACAAGCTTTATTTGGTAACTAGATGAGAATCTAAGAACGAGCCGTTCAGTGGTGCTTTCTGAATGTTTTGGCGAGATCCCAGTAAAAGTTTGGCTTCCCCTTACCAAAAAGCAAATTTGTGGCTTCGTTAAAGCTTCTGGTCTATTGATGCATATTGAATTTGATTACCTCCCGCTTTGTCGGTACGCGAGGATGCATATTCAACAAAATCTTGCTTGGGATTTTCCGTGCAGTACCGAGTGTCATGGGGACCACTGCAGACCTCGCATGAAGAAGTGATTTTGTTCACTTGAATAGGTTGCTTAAGAGCAAGATAAGCTTCCATCAAGCGTTGGACTTGATTTTCAAACTCGATGAGACGACGGTCAGATGTACTCGAGACATCTTGAAGCAAAGAGATTGCCTTGGCTGGTTTAGCTAAGTCCGTTGGGTCATTCCAACTTTCATTGTCATAGAGGGCAAGGTCCTCTAATAGCGCCCAGGATTCTTCAGCATTTCTATCACGAAGCTTACCACCGGCTGATTGATTGATGGTTCGTCTTGTGACGGGATTGACATGGTCATAAAAGATTTGGACTTGGAGCCAAAGGTTGATGCCATGATGTGGGACTTTTAGAGTATGTCCTTGAAATGAGTCCATGCTTCAGAAAGAGACTCTCCTTGATGTTGTTAGAACATAAGGATGTCATTGCGGATTTTTGCAGTCCTTCCCTATAGAAAGAATTGAGAAAGAAAACGAGTAGTAAGATCCTCCCACATGGAGATGGATCCTGCTGGAAGACGTTCAAGCCAATTGCTAGCTTGATCGCGAAGGGAAAATTGAAATAAATGCAGGCGCGTTCTTTCCCTATTTGCAACATCAAGGTTAAGTGAGTCCACAAGTTTTAAGAAATCCTTGAGATGTTGGTTTTGATCCTCGGACTAAAGTCCGTGGAATGATCATCCATTTTACACCAACCAGATGGTGTCGGATCAAAGAGGTACCACATTGTTCCCTTCAGGGAGCTCAATGGTGTTCCTAAAGCCCTCGTGCAATGTACCCTGGAGAAACTAACCAGTAGGATAGATTTTCATCTCCCATGAAGGTCAACGAAAATGATTTATGAAACAAGTAATGCAAAGAAAAGATAGACTACAAAAAAGCTAATATACTAAAAATAAAAATCTCACTTGAAAGGATTCAAGCGAGTAGACCTAAGTTAATCAATGGTCAAAACCTAACTATTCCCCGGCAGCCGCGCCAAAAACTTGATGTGGTTGTCGTTAGACTTCAACAAGAAGTTTTACAACTCCCTAGGCATTGCATCTAATTGTTGTAGTGTAGTATAGGCAAGACTCGAGGGTTGTTATCGTTCTCTAGGGTAATAGGTTGGGAAGGCTCGATCAAGATCTAACAGAGGTCTACGGGGTTGAGTTATATTATTTTTGTATTTTATATTTTTAAGAAAGCAATAAAATATCATTGGTTTGAGAGGTTGGTTTGTTTTATCTAATTAAACTAATTATATATCTAAACTACTGGTGATAACTTTATGATAAAAAGATGTATTTACTACATCATGTACTACTCCTTAGATTGCTTCTCCTAATCTTGTTGCTTTGTCACACTTGTGATGATCTGTGTAAGTATTTCCTAAGTCATGAACAAATTACATGAACCCACCGTCTATTTAATATTTCGTTAAGGCAACGCACAAGTAAGGTAGTATGAAGACTATTACAAGGCCCCTAAGAGTAAATTAAATGCAATTGAAATATCTTAAGAGGGATCAACCATATTAGGGGTAAGGTATTAGTGAAGACTGTTTACCGTATGTTAACCTTTCTACACACTCGCGTTATCCTATACGTCTATGCCAAATTAATATCTATATGGCAAGTTTTCTAAACCTAACTCGCATGTTCATCACAAGAGCAACATTTAAAATGATCTACAATCTATTTTCAATATCAATCATAAGTAAATACAAAAAGGTTTAGCATAACATGATAAAAAGAAAGCAAAACATAAATATAATCAAACAACACATGAGACATATTGAAGATTAAAGGATAAACAATTCTTACTTGATTTAAAACATAGATTAAAGAATTTAATAAATAGGGTTTAAGACCATAAAGACGACCTAAAAGATGCTAGAATGATTAGGGTTCGTCTCCAAAAAGTTATACAAAGTTACACTCTAAAAACCCTAAAATCGGTTTTGTATATATAGGAAAAACAACGCGACGGCATCGCTTTGAAGCCATGACGCCGTCGCCACATCGATGGTTCTAGATCCACTTTAAGGCGGCTACGTTCTGACGCCGTCACAAAATCCTTGATGCCGTCACTTTGAAAACCATGACGCCGTTGCTTTATACTGACGACGCCGTCTCTACACTCTGTATGCGTGGTTCTTCAAGATACTTGGTGTAGAGCAATAGTCTTGTCCGTTTCTTCTCCAAATGAGCCCAAGTCATGTGTATTTCCTCCAAATGTCATCCAAGTGCTAAAAAACTAAAAACAAATGATTAAGCACATAATCTGGGCATATTTGTATGATTTAGGGAGTTAAATGACCTCAAAATAGTGTATAAAATGACACCTCATCACCGAGTTTCATACAGAAGATAACAGTTCTCAGTTTACTTAATAAAATATCTCAAGATTCACAGATCATGATTGACATATTTGTCAACTATGATTGTGATGTTGATTCTCCAAACATATTTGAAAAGTAAATAACCATTAAAAAGGTTATTTAAGCTACTCATATGATTGTAGCTGCTAGTGAAAGGTAACTAACCTTAAAGTCATTTAAGGTAGGTAACATGTTGAATGAGTCTACATGTTAGCTTAATGACTCATGAGTTTCTGTAGGACTCATTCTATAGTTGATTTAGAGAATGCGGTCTATGGTAGTGATGGAAATGGATACTGATTTGTGTCTCTCTATAAGGCATCATTTATATTTTGTCTAATTCTTAGGTCTGTAAGTTTGCTGATTATCATAGTCAAAAAATCACATGCTACATGGTACTTAAGCTTGGCCGCTTGGGTTACTCATTTGTATGTATAACTTTCCTACAATAGAGAGGTAGACAATGTTGGGTTGCCACCAGCCCACCAATTCTAATTATAAGGTGTTTCACTATCTATCGTACTTCCAAGAGGCGTTGGTTGTTTTGACCTTTGTTTTTTTCCTTTTTAAAGTGGTTCATGAATGTTAAACTGTTTGTTTGTGGCTTGCAAAAGCTACTATAGTATAGCTGCAGACATTCATAGATTGAAATGCCTTTTAGCTTGCTAAACTTGCTATAAGGTCACATGGATGTTTAAATTTTAAAGAATTACGAGTGGGGGGAAATATATAGAGGTGTAAATGTAGTCATAGTATTTTTTGCTTGTCATTATTCATTGTCACTCTTATGCTTACATTACTTGCATCTTTGTATCATTTACAATTTTTCATTTGTATATCAGTAAAATCCAAAAACTATTTCCCATTTTCAAGCAACTTATAAGTACTTATATTTTTAAACTGATGCATAAAAAAAGGATCCCCAAACACCCCCTTATTGGTATTATATTTTCTTGTTCAATCTAGTTTAGTTACCTATTCAATTTATACTAAATAATTAAAAGCAAGTAAGATTCATATGCCTAGAGACTTGTTTAAGCTACAAAACATTAAAAATTTCCCAATACCATATCAAGTATACTAAAGTACTAAACTAAACTTATCTTATCAGCATTAACCGTCGGTGGATATGTAGTTGACTATTTCTAAAAGATCTCCACCGTTGCTTAACAACTAAACACACTCCTTCGTTGTACGATTACCTGTGTTCACATAAAAAAAATGCTTAATTAGTATAATAAGGGATTACCTCAAACAACTATTCCTTGAGTCCCATGAACACGATAATAGCAGCTCCACTGCAATGGTAAATACCTATCAAAATCAAAACTTTTTCACTAAAACCTAATAAAAAATCAACTTGCTCCTACCCTATTCACAAAATTAAAAAATATTTAAAACAAATACTATTAGTTTTAAAGAAACTCATGCATATAAGCAGTGTTACCTCAATTCTTAATCTACATCATGTTATTAGGCTTATAATATCTCCACCAACAACAACCTCAATTCTTAAATCCTTGTAAAACCAAAAAACAAATTTAGCTTTTTATTTTTCATAATATACAGTAACACATTTTTATGCTTTGTTTTGTTTGTTGTAGCTAGGGGTGTAAACGAGCCGAGTCGAGCCGAGTACTGCCAAGCTCAAGCTCGACTCGAATACTAAAACTCAAGCTCGAAACTCGGCTCGAGCTCGGCCGAGCTTTAAATTTCGAGCTTGAGCTCGACTCGTTATATAAAACTCAAGCTCGAAACTCGACTCGAGCTTGATTATTTCCACATTTCATGCTCGAACTCGATAAATACTCGCCATATGAAGCTCGACTCGACTCGATTTATGAAGCTCGATAAGGCTCGCGAGCTTAACGAGCAGAGTATTATGAAGCTCGAACTTGACTCAAAAATATACTCGAGTAGCTCGAGCTTGAGCTCTAGCTCGACTCGTTTAGATCGAGTTGATTTCGAGTAGTTTACGAGTCGATCTCGAGTAACTCGCGAGTTGTCTTGTCTCGTTTACACCCCTAGGTACTACATGTATGGGGCTGACCCATGGACTATTAGAGATGGCGTAGATTAACCCAACATCGAGTAATTTGACTATTTCAGCTTTAACCACATCCTGCACCTTTGGA
>BQNB010180972.1:0-12630 GCA_026074375.1 Tanacetum coccineum
CAAACGACTCAGTTAGAGGTCGTTCTCTCCTGACTTGTGCAATGGGATCATGAAGTAACGCTCCCGGAAATACATTCCGATGCGACCTAATTTTGGGGGTGCTATATTATGACAATTAATCTGCAAATGAATAAAACTTCCACATATATAGCAAGCCTTGTTATACATCACAAAATCTTTTCCTTGTTGATTGGACTTCTGTCCATTCCAATTCCTCTGATTCCCCCTAGGAGATTGTGATCTATATATTTCTGCATACCTAACTGACCTTTTAAGTGGGTTTTCATGATTTTCAGGTTTTGCAAACTCTTTCTTAGCAGTAGTAGGAATAACAGATTTCTTTTCAGACTTAGGCTTAGACTCATCTTGTTCCTCGTCATCTGACACCCAATCCTCAATAATTGGGGCACCATCATTAACATTCTTAGTATCCTTAGGTCTATATCCTTCAAACTCAGGATGTTGGAACTCTTCTAGACCAGCGTTGGACAAATCAAGCTTTGGAGGTGCATTATAGATTAAAGGATGGGGTGGTGGAACATCATGATACCCCAAACCATTTTTACTTTTGTCAGTTATCTAACTCTCTAACAACTTGTCTAGGCTCTTTGAGGCACTATCAAATTTCTCAATTTTAAATTCGATACCCTCTTTTTCTTGCTTAACCTTTTCAAACTCAGTTTTAAGCACACTTATTTCATATTGTTTGCATCCTACTTCTCTTTTAAGGACAACAACTTCTTCACAAAAAACAACCCCATTCTTTCTAAATGTGACAAGTTGATCTTCTATTGTTGCTAAACCTCTTTTATAAGTAGCTGCTTTAAATTCAGTTTCATGAAGTTTAGCAAGCAAATCATCATACTGTTTCTTAAGAGTTTCATAGTTTTTCAGACAAGTTTTAGAGCAAGTTTTATCAGTGTATACCTCTGAGTCTGAAAATGCCATTAGAGCCATGTTTGTCTGAACTTGTTCTTCTGCCATGTCACTCCAATCAAAACCTACACCATCAATAGCCAACATTGCCTTTGAAGTATCTTCATTGTTTCCTTGCTTCCTGGTGTTGTCTTGATTTCTGAACTGACCTTCATTACTTCTTGGTGCTCTGCATTCCCTGGCAAATTGTCCCAACTTATGACAGTTGTAACACTCCACCTTAGATTTATCATATCTAGCAATATCATTACCATTAATGAAAATCTTCTTGCCTGTCCTCTGATAGTACTTCTTTGCTCTCACACTTAGCAAAGAGAGCTGCCACTTCAGATCCATTGCTTCCAAATCATCTTCATGAATTTGCTCTAAGTCTTGATGTAGGACATTAGAACCATTCGGATTTTCAACCATGAAAGCATACACAGTATTATCACTGATACTTATAGTGCAAACTTGTGGACTGGCAGTATTAACACTAGGCCTAGCAGCACTGACTTGTGAACAAGCAGTGTTAGCATCATTGCAGTCATGAAGGCTAAGTTTTGACCACCACTAGATGTACCAACAGTTTTCTTTATCTTTTGTTCAACAATTTTGAAATTGTTATACAAATCATCTATACTCATAGTCTCAATCTCAGGCTTATTCATCCAAACAACTACATGAGTATTCCACTCAGGTGGTAAGCTGCTTAAAAATTTTAAGTTTAAATCTTCTTGGGCAATGATCACACCCAAGATAGCAAGCCTACTGACTATCTTCTGAAGCCTATTGAAAATAGAGTCAAGAGACTCTGCACTTGTTGCACTGAAATTCTCATACTGTTGCTTCAAGAGAGTTTTCTGAGTTTTCTTGGTAGCTGCATTACCTCCAAATCTTGTTTCAATGGCAGCAAACATAGATTTAGCATCTGGATATTGACTGAATGTTAGCTGATGTTCATTTGGAAGTGCCATGAGTAACAAACCTCTAGCTTTGACATCATTCTTTTTATTTGTCTTTTCTTCTGCAATTACAGGTGTAGACATCTTTGTAACTGTTATCCCATTCTCCTCAGTTGTTTGAGATATTGCAATGTTTGAGATACTAAAGACCCTGAATCACCATTGTTCTATCACTTCCCGAGTGCATAGTCTTGAGGATCTTGAAGTACTGGGCTTAATCTCAAGTATAGACACAGACTCATAATCCTCCCAATTGAGTAGGTAAGCGTTGCTTAGTACCACTTATTTGTAGATTCAACTCCCATGTCTTCTAGACAAAGTGGTCCAAAGCAAAGCTCTGATACCACTTGTTGATCCCAAACCTAGATCGATTCCTTAGGTTGTCTAAGGTTAAATTACCTTGGATAAATCCAAAATAACTTGTTGTAGAAACTTTGTATGTATATTAAAGTGTATGTGGAATCTACACCTTAATACTCTAGAAGTATTATCAATGAAACAGTAAGTATGAATGAATGAACACAAGATGTAACAAAACGCTTCAATATTATTAAAGATAATAATACGAGTACTCTATCTTAGTACTAGGGTTTACAACCTTGAAGCTTTTCTTAATCGACTTTGACAACTATGAAAACTGATAATGATACGTCTGCGTGTTTTTGTGATATCTCAACTAATGCCCTAGAGCCTCCTTTTATAGACTAAGGAGTCCTAGTCGGCTTACAATACATTCCTAAGATATCTCAATCTTTTCTAAACATAAACGTAATCTTCTAAATAAATACATTATGTATATCTTGTACATAAATATCTCAACACTTATCTTCACACGCATTCTTGTTCTCCAAACAATCTTTATCTCTTTAATTCGTCTTTATCCTCTTGACAGTAGAAAGTCTTCAAACAGTTGTAATCTTTCCACCAGCAGCACTAATAAACATAAGCAGTAGTAACATTAGTACTAGCAGTACTAATATACACTAACAGTACTAACTACTTAGCTTATATTTTAGTCTTCAACACTGAGCAGTCTTAACTTCAACTAACAGCAGTAACTTTATGCTATCAGTACTAAATTATACTAATAGTAGTAACTAGCAGTGGTAACATTATACTACCAGTACTAACCACTTAGCATAATTTCCATTATGTACCTGAGCAGCAGTAACTTCTAAGAATCCATGAAGTCTTTTAAGTCCCAACATATTGTCTTCTAGAATTGTTGAATTTAGACAATTAGAACAGTGGTAGTGTGATAATTGCGCTTCTGATTGGATAATGTTTGAGGATTTAACCGATTATCTAGAAAGTCTGAACCACTAAAATCTTGTTTAAGTTAGCATGTGAGTTTGACTTTCCAACAGATCGTCAGAATTCCTCTGGAATAAGTTCAGTAGCAGTGAGAACACGATGAACTTGTTGTTGTGGTTGTTGTTGTGAATGAGACATGTTGATTTCTATGATAGATCATGAATGCGTTAGTTCAAAGAATACAAATAAAACGACATTTATTTGTATGATTTTTTCCACTATGTCTGTTTTGTATGCTCGAGCAATTCTTCTTGAACATATTTTTGATCGGTTTATTTCTCATTTGTCTTGTACTTGCTTTTTCGGACACAAGACGCACGCTCTTTCTTTTCATGCATGATTTATTCTCTCTTTCTGTTTTTGAGTTTCCTCACCAAAAAACTTTGTGTTATGATACTTTTTCAAGAGTGAATACCCTTAGAAAACTATTTGTGAAAAGACAATTGTTAACTTTTTGACAGAAATTGAGAATATTCAATTCCAAAACTACAAGAAGTCTCAATAGTAACACATAATAGGTTATTCTGACAAAAGTCCTTTCGGTCATCTTGGTTTACTTTTGAGAGATCAAATCAGTAGAGGAAATAAACAATCTTGTTTGAAATATTAGTGCATTTTGAAAAACTTGACATATTTGCTTTGAGAAATTTAAAATCACTTTGGTCTTGGAATTTTGGAATCACCTGTTTAGCTTTGAAAACCCGTTATTCTTTGAAGAATTTCAAACTTGTTCAAAGTACGAGTAAACTATTCTAACTTGAAAAGTCAATTTAGAGATCACGTGTTATGAAACAAACCCGAACTTGATTATATTTGAAAAAGCGAGTTAAGATAACACTTTTAGCAATTAATCGAGTTCATATTCACAACAAATTCAAAACATATATGTATAAGCGAATTGCAGCAAAGACACTAACCAAACACACTCTAAGTGAATCTTATATAAACAAGCCTAAATTCACAAACCACAATCCAAACACACTTTTATGTCTCAAACTACATTCCAAATACACCCAAACGAGCTCTAAGCATCAAGAATCAAGCACAAGGGATTCACAGTAGATGTAGCATGATATTTATGCCTCAATGCATCACATAAACATAATGCCGAAAATTGAATTGAAGCAAAGTCCTAAGACACTTAAAACGCGAGTTCGTGGCAAAGAGATACTCAAATGGCCCTAAAGACTAGCTAAATCAGATTCTGTAACACGATAAGGCATCCAAAACCATTACAAACACTTATGAGTACATATACAAGACTTAAAAGATCATACTTCAATCTAACCTAAAACACGAGTTCTTGATTCGTGAAGACCTCATAAACACGAAATCTACTTTTAAGATTGTTTTGAGACACGACAAGCATTCAAACGCATACCCTAATCAAAACGCAAGTAAACTCATAGTTTATAACACACAAAATCACAAACTCAATTTTAGCAAAAAAAATGAGTTCGTGTGTTAAAACCCTAACGCACCCTAAAATGAATCAAATTGAAAATTTGTGCCACGGTAAGCATTTGTAATCATTCAGTATCCCTTATTATTCATACCGTCAGTAATATCTAGATGTAAAATGGATAGAATTAAAAACCCCTAAAAGCACGAGTTCTACAAACCTATCTTATTTAAAGTCGTGATTATAATAGAATTTAAATCAGAGATAAGTACAACACATATTCGAAATATGATAATGAGGGATAACGTACTCACGATTTTGCACAAAAGTGATTCAAAAAATGGTGTTTGGTTTATTCGTAAAACACGAGTTCTTCATAATAGATTAAAAAAACGAGTTGGGGTTTTTGTTATTTGTATTATGAGTTGGAAACTCATGTTTTGGAAGAGTTTATAACAAACACCCGGTCAAAACTCGTGTTTTGCGCTGATCGTGGTTAATTTTGGGATTTTAGCAAAACAACCCCCTAACGAGAGTAGCAACTCATGTGTCCAAAATTTTCACAAAGTCCCCCTTAAAGTTATAACCCTTTACACAATTAGTCTAAGAAGTTATCAGAAATATTTTTTTAAGCACGCATGTTTAACACAAAATTGGATAACTCCCCCTCAAACATATACCCGTTTAGAAAAAATTGTTATTCAAAAAATTGTATTGTTCGACGATTTGTTATCTTTCAAATTGTTATAAACTTGTGTCATAATGATGATGAAAGTAATCTTTGAAAATCCTGGTTTTCTTTATGAAAGAAGATGCAAACAACATGTTTTGATGGTGACAAATCTTTTTGAATATGATGACCTCCCCCTTAGATCTTGCTCAATAAATACTTTCAAAGGATAATTTTGAGATAATAAGAACATGAATATGAGAAATTGACGGGAACCATGATATTTGCATCGATAAGAAGATTCTTTTTGGTATTTTATGTTTTCAAAATGTTGTAATTTCTTTTTGAAATATAAAATAGAAAATATTTTGGAAAATTTATTTTTATATTTTTATATTTTGTTTATGAGAATTTATTTACATGTTTGATGTTTGATCATGATCAAGAAGATAACTTTGTCAGATGTTCCAATTCTGTTAGAGTCAAACATCGCATACCAAGTCGACGGACAAGTTACTCAAGCCGATCTTTAGCAAGGGCTTTCGTAAACAAGTCTGCTAACTGGTATTCCGTATTGACACAGTATAGCTCAACAGTACTTTTCTTGATATGTTCTATGATAAAGTGGTAGCGGATGTTGATGTGCTTTGTGCGAGAATGTTGAACCGGGTTGCACGATATGGCTATGGCACTTTTTGATTAGCAATACATTGGTATTTTGTCGAAAAGAAAGCCATACTCTATGAGTTGTGTTCTCATCCAAAGGACTTGGGCACAACACGCAGATAAAGACACATTATCTGCCTTTGTGGTTGACATTGCTGTGAAATCTTGCTTTTGGATGACCAGCTTATCACCAAGAAATCGAACTCCTCTAGATGTGCCTTTACTTACACCAAGGCAACATGTGTGATCTGTGTCTGAATACATTGTTAGTTCAAAGCCGGAGTCCTTCGGATACCAAATACGAATATTGTATGTCTTTTTGAGGTACCGAAAGATCCGCTTGACCTCTTTGAGGTGTTTCTCGGTAGGCCTTGCTTGATACCGAGCACATAAGAAGGTGAAAAATACAATATATGGTCTACTAGATGTGAGATACATGTGGGAGTCCAGATCTTGTACGTTATTTCGGCTGATTATGGGTTATTACCCTTGTGTAAATTTCCAACATCCAACTTTGAGTAGTTGTTATTGGATCACCTCTGTACAGTTGTAGTGTTACCATCCATCCAGATACATGTTTACTTGTGTGTCAAAGATTCTAAGGATGTCATTGTTTAACTGACTCAATAACAGATCACGGCTTTGCGTGGGGAAATTTGATGGAACTTGAAGTCATGAAAAAAAATTCAATTTCTACCCATCGTAGTGTTCATTTCAAAGCTTATTTTTCTTCTAATTTTGTCAATCTGTTTTGTATAAAGTTTTGAATTAGTGATCAAAAAATAATGTCATCGACTGTATATAATTGAACACAGGGTAACAATTGTTACACTCTTTGTTGGTACATAAGAATACACAAGAATAAACAATGACTACCCAGGAGGTCGGGTGTAGGAAATAATCAAGTAGGGTGAAAGCCTTTTATTTTCTATATCTCGCTCAAATGTGGTTCAGTCTTTTGAGGAGAGTAGTAAGAAGATAGTGTGTATGAGATGTATGCTTTATTAAGAAAGCATGGGAAAGATGTATGTGTTTCTAGAGTGAGAAGGAGAAAAACTGATGTGATATCGTGTAGGGTCAATTCATTGATTACCAAGTTTTAAATTTATATTTAGCTTTATATTTAGCCGACAAACCTAAAACAACACTTTAACGAGCAGTGTACCCGGTCAAGATGGAGTTCGCGGTAAGTAGGGAGTCAAATACTAAGAATGGAACATTAATCCTATATTCTATCAGTATTTTAATTAGTCTATTTACTGGTTAAACCTATGTTATGTACATTGTCTAATGATATAGAGGTTTCCAGCCTAAGAGACTGGCACAGGTTCGGCGGAAATATATATTAATTCAATAGACAATAAACACAAACAAAGAAGATTAGAATATAGAAAAGCGGTACAAGCCAAATGATAGAAAACTGTATTAGCCATATTAAATCCGGTTCAATGTTGGTTTGTTTGTTTTAGTGCAATGATTTACTTATCTCGAAGCGGCATATCATTCTTAAGACTTAGGTGGGACATCTGATATGTGTTTTACAAGCTTTAAAATTATAATACTAGAAATACCGTTTTTTACTAAAAACACAACACTTGGGAAGTATACTCGTTCGTGTATAGTATAGCTTTAGGTAAGTCCAGGTTCGTTCTACGAGAATTGAAGTTTTCACAGTTCGTAATTAAGGTGCTAAGGTTAATAAGATTGTCACGGATCAAATTAACCAAATCTTGCATATATCGGATATTATACCGAAAATAATTAAAAGATAACTCAATCAAATGATTAATGTATGTTTGTTTAGGCAATGATCACTTAGATAATGATGTGTTTGGAATAGTGTTTAAAATAAAGTAATCACAAGTTATAAATCATTTTGGCATTTAAATATAACTAGTGATTATATCGATTAATAACAACAAATCCTTTCGGCATTTATAAGTTATTATAACATATATTAGATGGATTGATAGAACACATATATAAAGAAACCTTTCAGCCTATATTCTTATATAAAATATGTTTTACCAATTCATATACATGTATTCACAACCGCTCCATATCTAAAGATCAAATATTTTGCCCAAACAAACTAAGATTACTTACTACATATCATAGTGATGAAGATCATAACAATCATATAAATTCCAGTTCTTCATATTAAAAGTGTAAAGAGTTGTAGAATAATATACCAATGTTATAAAGATCTAAACGATTTGACAATTAGTTCCCAAACGAAAACTATTCTAAAACCCAAGCTATTAATTCTAATCGACCCAAACCCTTAAGGTGCTGTCACCACCCTTGAAATTCATGGTGGAATGATGAGAGAGTTTTTGTGGAAGTGTGTGTTATCAAGGTGGTTTGGATCAAAGGTTCTTAGGCCTTTATCACCAAAAACACCCCTTCTAATGATTCTAAACGAATGAGGAATTGTATGTGAGTTGTGTAAAATGAGGGAGCCAAGGCCTCCTTTTATAGGCTAAAATCGGGTAGAAGTGCGGGCACTTAGGTATAAGTGCGTGCGCACTTGTGTGTTAATGTTGGTATCATTTTATTCTTTCGAGGGAAGTGCGGCTGCACTTCAGTAAAATGTACAGCGCACTTAAGGAGTTAATGCACTTCTTTGACCGAGACTTTAATTCTTTGACTTTTGAAGGAAGTACGGCGCACTTGGTCTTTTTCAGCTTTAGCCCTTTATTTTCTTCTAACTTGCTTTCCGTTGTGTATAAATACTTAGTTTTGTTCCATTTAAACTCCGGATGTTTTCAAGTGTACTTTTAAGCTCCATATCTTTGTGTATTCTCTAGTTTTATTCCTGACACGAACCTGGAAAATTAATATCAAATTTAATGATTTAGTACCGAATGTCTAATGAAAAATGATCAAATATGATGCAAATTACGACAATGGAAAACATGTATAATTTAGGCGTTATCAAATCCCTCCACACTTAGATATTGCTTGACCTCAAGCAATTAAAGCGAAAAAACAAGATCATTTATCGTGACATGGAGAAAAATTCATTTTAGCATTAACAAGTGTTTACCAGTTTTATAACTTTTCAGGCATAGACATATAACAGAGAACTATCCCACTAGAGAAAGTGTTTGTTTTTAATTCACACGGAGTCACTTGATAGTGTTTTTTATTTGTGGAAGTCACTCAATTGCACAGACCATATTCTAGGTCGCTACCTATATGCTTGTACTAGACACATAAATTTGCACGTTGTACGTGAGCACCTAGGACAGAATCTCAATGTGGCAAAAATGTAGGATAACGATAAGGCGTGAGAATAGAAGATACTTCGTTTCCATGTTCAGAACTTTGCCTTATAACTTTGAACTTTTATTTAATATAACTGTTACATGGCGATTAATAGGCTAGCACCAAAAACTTATTTTCATTGAGCACATTTTTCTTGCTCTTGGGATACATTGTGGGATCTCACACTAAAAAACGGAGTAATGCAGATTACATGATTACATAGGGATTTTATTTCACCTCTTATTCATACGACTTTGTCTATAAATTAACCTCACTGCGGTCTAGTAAGTGATGATCAAGCACAAGTTCTGGAGCTACTAAATTATCGGCCCACTCATATAACTTTATACCAGTATCAATGTTCCAGAAAAGGAGACAAAGACCATACGTACACATCCGTAACGACGGAATAGACACATATGACTGCATTCAACCCTAACTCGAACAAGCTAAAGGCAAAAATTATCTTAGGTATCAAAGATGGATACCCGAATTCCTTAAGATCAAGAGGCGAACCTTACAATTTAAGTGGGTTGATTTTGTGCTAGTTAAAATGTCAATCCAGTTGGATTTGCCTTACTAAGAGTGTGCATTTTTTAAGTTTATGGAAAAGCAATATATAAATTTTTAAATATTTTAAATCTTCTAGAAAATATCAGTTGAAAGTTTGAAAATTTCCGCAGGGCAAACATGGAGGGACATGATTAATGTTTCCTATTTGCTACCCCTCCACACTTAAGTTGAACATTGCCCTCAATGTGAGAACTGATAAATATAAAAAATAAGGAAAATTAAGGGAAAACGGTACTTCCTGGGGCATAGAGAGATATAGCTACGTTGGAGCTATCCATGTGTGATTCCATTTCGTTTTTTTGTGAGGAGCGAGAGCTCCTCCACACTTAAGTAGAGCATTATGCGTAAAATTGAAACTTCCTGGGGCTCATAAGTGCTTGGCTGAATTATGAAGGATATGGCGCGAAACGAAGCGCCAAGCATGTGTATTCTACCACATGTAATATAATACTCCAATTATATAAGTCTCCAAGTGTAAAATGCCAACCACCAATCCAAGCTCCACCTGTTTTATTTAATCTGCATAATAAACACAACTACAAGAAAAACATTAAATACAAATACGCACTTTCGTAGGCACCACGGTTGCATTTAGCGTATGCAACAAGCCTTTAAACCCCTCGGTGTCCCGAGTGGACGAGTTATAGTCTCGTGAGGGTTTCCAGCGAACACACCCACAAAGTTCATTATATTTCTTTTTGGAAGCAGAAATCGAGATACGCGACACACCGGCCGAATGTGTGACATACTTAAAGACTGCAAAGTTTTTTTTTGTTATATATATATATTTTAGTTTTTTATAGGTTTATTATTATTTACTATTACTACTATTATTATTATTACTATACTTAACTCGATTTAAGATTCCTTAATGATACGATTTAAGTGGGAATGATCCACTCTTAAAGCTTGAGGATATGGTATTTTTGGAATATATCCACGGAATGGATATTCTTTTGTTTTTACCACGTGATAGCCCCTTTTTGATGTCTTAATAGATTTATCTTTTTTGATTTTATTGTTAACGATAATAAAAGGTGGTGGATCTTTTTGAGTTTTCGAAGAATCATCGGACCTTCCACTCCCGGTGAATACGGCGTTCACTTGTTCGGTTTGAGCTTGAGGAGGAGGTTGTGGCTCAGTCCAATCGGTTTGTTCTAAAGATATGTTTTGAGATTTCGAGCACACATCTATTTTTATTTCCATATTTTTAATTTTAGTTTGGAAATTCTTTTCATTTTGCTTCATTTTTAAAATCATATCGTTAACATTGTTTTTGAAAAACATATTTGTAACTCTTTGACCATCCAAGAATTTTGTGATTGATTTTTCAAAATTAGTTTTAGATTGAGGTTCTTGGTAGACTGTTTTAGACTCTTTGTTAGGTAAAACACCGGTGGTTTTATCATCGTCTCTGTCATAAAGTTTATCATAATCAGTCCTCATGCTACGGATACGTCTTTTGAAATCTTCGAGATCATTTTTTACATCATTGTTTAATTCTGAGAGTGATTTCTTGAAATCATTAGGATCATGATGGGATTGATGAGAAAAAGAATTATGAGAATCTTGGTTTTGATAATCTTCAGATTGGATGTAATTGGCTTCATGACGTTCACACATCGGCGTGTCATCGTTCAGGTGGTTTTTAGAAGCGTTTCCTTCTCTAAGCTCATTGTATTTGTTACGTATATCTTGCAATTCTTCATTTAAGCTTATAATTTGAGAATCCATAGCCTTCAATTTTTCCATAAATCGAGAATTATTAGTATTACTATCACTTCCATCGGCGAAGGAAACAGATTTTTGATGATGTTCGTTTTTAGATTTAATGGGCCAATCATGTTCGAAAAGGACTTTGTCATCAAGAAATTGAAAAGCTTGATTTGGAGTTTTGTAGAGGAAGATTCCTCCAGCAGTTATGTCCAGGATTCCTTGAGTGGGTTCGTCTAGACCATGATAGAATATTTGAATAATAGTTCCTTTGGTCAGACCGTGCCCATGGCATTTTCGAAGCATGTTCTTGAGTCGTAACCAAGCGTCGGTTAGACTTTCACATACGAGTTGAGAGAAATTTCTGATTTCAAGTAAAAGACGGTTAAATAACGAAGGTGGAAAGAATCTGTTTATAAAAGCTCTTCTCATTTGTTCCCACGATGTTATAGACTCTTCATTAAGTTCGTTAAACCAGGTTTTAGCTTCATCGCACAAGGAAAAGGGAAATATTAAAAGCTTTACGGCTTCACTCTGAGTTTCACCGTATTTGAACATGTCGCAGATTGCGAGAAATTCACGGATGTGGTCATGCGGATCGGCCCGCAGATAACCATCGAATTTATTTTCCCAAATCATTTTCAAGTGGGTACTGTTAATAACAAAGTTGTCATCAACATCGATTTGAACAATGGCAGAATTAGGAGTCAGTGCTACAGTCTTAGCACTTTCCCACATAGGTTGATCATCAGGATCGAGAATTATTTGTTTGGGTTCAACATCCTCTTCAGGTATATTTATAACGACAAAGTCATTAACGGAGTGCTGAGCTGAAGATTTGAATGATTTGATCTCGATGACTTCTTTCTGGGTAGTTTTAATCTTATAAGTCCTTGTTTTTAAACTTTTATTAAATCTATATATTGGATTTACAAGTTGTTTTCCAAAAGATCGGGGATTTATACATAAATAAAGCATTTTGCAAAAAGACATTTATATATATAATATTAAGGCTAATAGGATAATATTCAAAATAAAGTAAATTATTTTCATATATTATTTTTATTTTTATTGATTTTTATATATATTAGATATATTTTAGTTTTTATTATATATATATATATATATATATATATATATAT
>BQNB010180975.1:0-12630 GCA_026074375.1 Tanacetum coccineum
CAGTACTAAAGACTTAGACTTATTTCTTCAATCTTCATTAACAGCATTAAGTCTTCACTAGCAGTATTAATCTTGAGCCGGCAGTATTAACTTGTAGAAGCTTTAGAATCCCAACAATTACTCATTAGATTGCTTCTCCTAATCCTTTGCTTAATCATGCATTACTCATTAGATTGTTTCTCCTAATCCTGTTGCCTTGTTACACTCGTGATAATCTGTGTAAGTATCTCCTAAGTCATGAACGAATTACACAAGCCCGCCGTCTATTTAATATTTCGTTAAGGCAACGCACAAGTAAGGTAGTATGAAGACTATTACAAGGCCCCTAAGAGTATATTAAATGCAATTGAAATATCTTAAGAGGGATCAACCATATTAGTGGTAAGGTAGTATGAAGACTGTTACCGATGGTATCCTTTCTACACACTCGCGTTTCCCTAGACGTCTATGCCAATTTAATATCTTATGGCTAGTTTTCTAGAGCCTAACGCGCACATCCATCAACAAGAAGCAATGGGAAACAAGAATTATAAATTGTAATCAATTATACTTATTAAATCTATCACAAACAACAAGATATAATCAATCGATGACAAGTTTCATGCGTTCCTAAATAAATACTAGATGAATTAGCCAAGCATACTTAGACAAGAGAAATCATAATCAACAAAAGGAATTGAAGACATGAATCAAGATATAAGTGATAATCAAACCATTACAAAATGTTTATTTATTGAATTAGACCTTCTAAGTTGCTGGAAAAACACATACCTAAACCCTAGAATCGGAATTAGGGTTAGGGGCCTCATAAAAATGAAGTTATGAGGCTATATTTATAGGCAAACCCTAATTCGAGCTTCATGACGCCGTCACCAAATTTCTTGACACCGTCGCTCCGTTAATTTTCACCAGATTGTATATTTTCTTGCTGCAATCGCGTGGGCTATTTAATCTTCGAAATCCGAGTTCGTGTGAAGGAGTTATGATTAAAACATTATCTGGTACTTTGCGCGCAAGTGAAATGGTCTTTTTAATCTCATGACACAAAATCTTCAAGGGTTTCTTTAGGTCGGCCACGTTCTGACGCCGTCACCAGATCTCTGAGGCCGTCACTTCAAACATCCTGACGACGTCGCTTGAAACTCGCGACGCCGTCTCCACACTCTGTATGTACAACTTCTTTAAGGATTTGGTGTAGAGTCGTAGTCTTGTCCATTTCTTCTCCAAATGAGCCCAAGTCACGTGTATTTCCTCCAAATGCCATCAAGTGCTAAAAACCTGAAAACAAATGATTAAGCACATAATCTGGGCATATTTACATGCATGATTTTTATGGTTTAAATACCAAAGATATGATAAAATGACACCTCATCAAATACCCCTATACTTGGGATTTTCTTGTCATCAAGCAAATGAGCTTTTCTACCTAGATAATAGCAATATTGGAGGCATTTACCCATATACTGGCACCTCACATAAGTGTTTGGGATTCTCTCTTTCACTCGGGTGTATAATAAATTATAACAATTATGGGAAACGGAAAATTAAACACTCATTACCTGTCATAGCATATAAATTACCATAGGCTTGATAAATGATCAAACCTCCACCGCTAGGCGCAAGTATTAATCATTACTATCAAAGAGGTCTTTTAAAGGGTTGTGGGGTGTAGGTGTAAGATAACATTAACGGAAACATAAACAGATGGGATACATTTGGGGAGTAACTTTTGGGTGAATATAGAGTGAAAGGGTTAGTTAATTATTTATAAAAATACACATTGGTTGGGTTGCTAAGCCAAAGACTAGGACAAGATATACAAACTCTACAAAACTCTACATCCATCTATTTCTTTTTCTTTTCTTGACTCTAATATAAACATAGACATAAGCAAATGGCAGTCCGTACATTTTTCACTCTTTTTTATATACAATTTTTTATATACATTTGTTTTTCGTACACTTTTGCCCTGCCATTGCTTAAACATATAATACATCATGGGGGTTTATAGATACACCCCTACACTTGAACTTTTACATACTTGATATTTACAATCTAACTAATGACCCGATTTGAGGTGGATCAACATAACATGGAGCTTATTGAGCTCTATTGGGGGTAATAAATTACTTCTTTCCTAATTCTTCATAAGATGAATACTACCATGAATCCCAATCGTCCCAAAACAGTATTTACAAGGATAAAGACTTAGCAACCGTGTACTCAATAATTAACTTGGGTTAAAATAATAATGTACTAAAGGTGAGTACATACAAGGTAGGCTAAGGTGATTTGGGTGTAACAATTGGTTCAAGGGTGACAATGCTCTTCATTAATAGTCCGGCTTAACCAGAAAATTATGAGAACCGTGAAAAGGATAGGCTCGGAGGGTTGTACTAGGGGTATCCTGCACTAAAAATGAGTGCATGGCAAGGGTGTGGGATAGTTATATAGTCGATGTGACCATAATAACAATTACAGGTTTAAAACATGGGTTAATCCTAGTGCCTCTTTTCTAGCAAATCCTAATACTTACTATGCGGTCTTGGGATGCATCACAAAAACAAGTTCTAGAATTTAATATACTACCGGTACACTCATATAATTTAATACCGATACCAATGCTCCAGAAAAGGCGACAAAGACCATACGTACACATCCGTAACGACAGAATAGACACATATGACTGCATTCGAACCTTAACTCGAGAAAGCTAAAGTAATCCATATCTTGGGTACAACTATCAGAACCCGAATTACTAAAGATCTAAAGGCGAACCTCACATTTTTGGGGTGGAATTTTGAGGGTTTTTTATGCTAGTCATATACATTCCTATCCATGAGACGCTATTAATACTCGGTTTTCGTCGGTATGTGTCATAAAAAAATTAAATTTGGGTCAAAATTACCTTTTATGCTATGTTTCGATATATTACCCATCATTTTAAGGAACAAGCAAATGGAAAATGAAGGAATAGTTTCTAAGGCTTATTTTCCCCCTACACTTAAGTTGAACATTGTCCCCAATGTTCTATAGAAGTACCCGTAAAAACGAATAAAGGGAAAAGAAAACAAGTAAAAGAAACTAGTACTCCCCTGGTTTGCTCAATAATGGAGAAGAAACATGCGATAACTGGTTAAAATACGGCTCTCCAAGAATATGTCAATAAACTTCCTAAGACTTCCAAGCTTCTCTTAACAAGAGTATAAACATGTTAATCGAAAGACAAAGACAACTACACCAAGCATAAAATCGGCGGGATAGATATATACAACGAGAGTTTAGGGTTTTGACTCTATGAAAGCAGTAAAGATAGGATGAGAGTAATGATGTAATCATAGGTTTATGCAGGTTTATAAAAGAATTACAAATTTTAAATGTTGTGCAAACTATTTTTCGAAAATACTTGAAAATTTTCAAATTTTCCTGTAGCTGGGCTGACGACGCCGTCAGGATAAATCCTGACGCCGTCTCCAGCCTCTGAGCAAAATTTTATTTTCGTTTTCTTTGAAAAACTTCCTGCACGCGATTATATAAGTTATTTCCTGTATGAATTACTGCATGAAACCTGAGATTAGTCAATACAATCATATGACTCGAAACTGACGCGAATTAATCTAAACAATTTATTTATTATGTTTGAATTGGTTCTTAAAAACCAGATATTTCCCCTACACTTATTTTGTTGCAAAATACCTTTGATTGAAATTAAGACGAGGTTAAAGACAAAGCAAAGCATGATTACAAAATGATGAATTCAAACATAAAAGAATAAATGAAAAGAATTAAAACACAAGACACACCTAATATGTGGGAAAAATAAATATTGGGTTGCCTCCCAAGAAGCGCTTTTCTTTATTTATGAGTCTTGTAGCTAGACTCGAAGCCATACACTATTACGTGACTTCTCCTTCATCACCCATCTCATTTTCTACTTTGACAAGAGTGGGACGCTCATTTTCGAAGTTTTTGCTCCTCTATTGGTTAAACTTCATCTCCTTTTCCCGGTGAAGTTTTATCCTTTCCTCCCATTCTAAGACCAGCCTATTCACAGTCATAGTAGGGGCTATAGGCCTTATATTGTTCTTAATCCCTTTCTCGACCTTATAGAGGGTTTTAGGTATCCTATGGAAACTTATCTTACTCTTTTTAGATCTTAGACTTATGGTGCCCTTATCAAACTTAATTAATGCCCTTAGTTGTTGTCAAGAATGGTTTTTAAGATAAAGGGCCTCTTTTCGTCTTCCTTTATGTCTAAAATCATGAAGTCTAGGGGGTACACAATACCAGCAACATCAACTAATACGTCCTTTGCTATTCCTAAAGGGTAGATATACGAATGGCTAGCTAGGGAAAGTTTAATGTTTATCTCAGCGGGCCTTTCGTCAGTTAGTTTCATGTAGGTAGAGAGGGGCATGACGTTCACGTCGGATCCTTGGTCTACTAGGGCGTTTAATTACATTTCAGGCCTCTTATAATAATGTTATAGGGAATTCTAAGTTTCCTCCATGTCCTCTATTCCTATGTTATCTTTTCTGAGGATTGCTTTATAGACAGCCCCTTAGGTGATAAAGTATGGGTATTTTCTTTCATTTTCCTACTCGGACTCCTAACAAGGAGTCATTGAATCTATGATTATCAACAAGCCCCTCGATTAGTTTTTCATTGATCATATGCTTCAGGTAATACCCTACAGGCTGAGAGTTGGGTGCCTCCACTCCTTTCTCTTTCTCGTCTCTCTTGATTGGCTTGTTTTTGATCCTATTTTCAGCTCTATTCTCTGTCTCGGCTTCTTTTACTGGCATCTCTGTATCTGACCCGTTAGTTTTTTCAATGCCGTCGCCTGTAGCTACGCCATCTTTGTCACTATTTTCTTCCTCTCCTCTGGTGAGAGAGATAGAATTTACATTTTTAGTGACGGGGGATTTAGCCTCTTCTCTGATCAACACTTTTTCTGGAGCCCTGCTGGTTGTGAGTTCCTTAAGAAGCCCGAACATTTCAGCCATCCTATCATTGATCTCCTCTCGTTATCTAGAAATGGCATTCTCAAATCTTTCCATCCTTTCGGTGTATGTTGCCATGTAGTCTTGTACTCGAGCCTCGAAAGTGGTTCCTAAAGCCCAGGGCTGAGGGTTTGGACCGGTACGTTTACGAAAAGTGAAAGGGTTCTGCTTAGGTGGCTCATATTGGTTTTGCGGGTGGGGGTTTGAATAAACTGCTTTAGCATAAGCTTGAGGGACGTGCGTTGACGTAGGTAGTGGGGGGTTTGTGTCGAGTCGCGACCATTTAGTAAGAACTTAATCTGTCTTCAAGCTCAAAAAAGTCTTCGTGTCAGGTGTTTTTGGAGGTGCTTTTGAGGTTAGAAATGGCCTAGACCGGGTTTGACGAAGTTCCTTCAGTCATTCCAGCCCTCATGGTCGTAGAGGGCGAGGTTCTCAATGAACTCCCAAGATTCGTCGGCTTTCTTGTCGCGGAGTTTGCCACCGGCGGCGAGGTTAATTTCGCATTTAAGATGAAAGGAGACATGATCGTAAAAAAAATTGGAGCCAACGATCGATGCCATGGTGAGGGACTTTTTGTAGTAAGTCCTTGAAACGAGTCCATGCTTCTGAGAGAGATTCTCCTTGATGTTGTTGGAACATCAGGATATCGTTGCGGAGTTTTGTGGTCCTCCTCGGTGGAAGGAATTGAGCAAGGAAACGAGTAGCAAGATCCTCCGACGCGGTGATGGATCTTGCTGGAAGACGTTTAAGCCAATTTCTAGCTTGATCGCGAAGGGAAAATTAAAATAAACGCAGGCGCGTTCTTTCCCTATTTTCACTGTCAAGGTCAAGTAAGTCCACAAGTTTTAAGAAATCTTTGAGGTGTTGTTTTGGATCCTCAGACCGAAGTCTATGGAATGAGCATCCGTTTTGCACCAACCGGATAGTGTCGGATCGAAGAGGTACCATATTGTTCCATACGGGGAGCTCAATGGTATTCCTGTAGCCCTCGTGGCTAGGTTTGGAGTAACCTCCAAGAGTACGGATAGGATTTACGTCTCCCATGGTGGTTGACGAGAATGATTTACGAAACAAATAACACGAAGAAAAGATATACTACAAAAAAGCTAATATAACAGAAATAAAATCTCACTTAAAAAGGATTCAAGTGAGTAGAACTAAGCTAAACTAAGTTTGAAACCTAACTATTCCCCACGCAACGGTGCCAAAAACTTGATGCGGGTCTCTTAAAGACTTCACAAGAAGTTTTACAATCCCCTAGGCAGAGTACCTAAGTATAGGCAAGACTTAGGGGTTGTTATCGTTCTCTAAGGGAATAGGTTCGGAAGGCTCAAACAAGGCTTAGCATCTACGAGATTGAAAGGAGATTATTTTTGTATTTTTATATTTTATAGAAAGCAGTAAAATCAATAGTTTGAGAGGTTGGTTTGATTAACTAATTAATAAACTAATTATAATCTAAACTACTAGTGATAACTTTATGATAAAATGATGTATTTGCTTATTCATGCATTACTCATTAGATTGCTTCTCCTAATCTTGTTGCCTTGTCACACTCATGATGATCCGTGTAAGTATTTCCTAAGTCATGAACGAATTACACGAACCCGTCGTCTATTTAATATTCCGTTAAGGCAACGCACAAGTAAGGTAGTATGAAGGCTATTACAAGGCCCCTAAGAGTATATTAAATGCAACTAAAATATCTTAAGAGGGATCAACCATATTAGGGGTAAGGTAGTATGAAGACTGTTACCGATGGTATCCTTTCTACACACTTGCGTTTCCCTAGACGTCTATGCCAATTTAATATCTTATGGCCAGTTTTCTAAATCCTAACGTGCACATTTATCACAAGAAGCAACAGTAAAACGATCTACGATCCAACTTTCATGCAATCATAAGCAAATACAAAGGAGGGTTTTGCCTAACATGTTATAAAGAAAGCAAGAACATAAACTAATCAAACAACACATAGACATATTGAATGATTAAAGATAGATAATATTACTTGATTAAAACATGGATCAAGGTCCGTTACAATAGGGTTTTGAGGCCCTAAAGTCGGCCTAAAAACTGACAAAATACTTAGGGTTCGACTCCAAAAAGTTATACAAAGTTACACACCTAAAACCCTAAATTCGGCTTGATATATATAGAGAAATCATCGCGACTGCGTCCAGTTGTGGTCGCGACGCTGTCACAGGATAGAATCTTCTAGGTATGGTATGAGTCGGTTACGTCCTGACGCCGTTGTCAATTTCTTAACGCCGTCACTAGATAGATCGTGATGGCATCGCATTATGCCTGTGATGCCGTCTCCACGCTCTGTATGCATAACTCTTCAAGAGATTTGGTGTAGGTCTGTAGTCTTGTCCGCTTCTTCTCCAAATGAGCCCAAGTCACGCGTATTTCCTCCAAATGTCATCCAAGTGCTAAAAACTTGAAAATAAATGATTAAGCACATAATCTGGGCATATTTACATGATTTAAGGGGTTAAATGACCCTGAAATAGTGTATAAAATGACACCTCATCAAATACCCCTACACTTGGGATTTGCTTATCCTCAAGCAAATAGGATTTTCTACCTAGACAATAGCAATATTAGGGTCATTTAACCTACTCTCTTAAAGCATTTTACGACACAACCTTCTAGACCTCGTAATTAAAAGCACAGAAAGCATATACTAGCACCTCACATAAGTGTTTGGGATTCTCTCTTTCA
The DNA here is from genome assembly GCA_026074375.1 of Tanacetum coccineum. NCBI lineage: Eukaryota > Viridiplantae > Streptophyta > Magnoliopsida > Asterales > Asteraceae > Tanacetum > Tanacetum coccineum. The sequence continues at coordinate 7,731 of BQNB010180975.1, forward strand.
CTCGGGTGTATAATAAATTATAACAATTATGGAAAACGGAAAATTAACACTCATTACCTGTCATAGCATATAAATTACCATAGGCTTGGTAAAGGATCAAACCTCCACCGCTAAGCGCAAGTATTATTCATTACTATTAAATAGGTCTTTTAAAGGGTTGTGGGGTGTAGGTGTAAGATAACATTAACGGAAACAGATGGGATACATTTGGGGAGTGACTTTTGGGTGAATTTTGGGTAAAAGGGTTAGCTAATTATTTATAAGAATACACGTTGGTTGGGTTGCTAAGCCAAGAACTTGGACAAGATATACAAACTCTACACAACTCTACATCAATCTCTTTCTTTTTCTTTTCTTGACTCTAATATAAACATAGACATAAGTAAATGGCAGCCTGTATATTTTTCACTCTTTTTTATATATATTTTTATATATACATTTTTTTCTTTTTCGTATATTTTTTCCCTGTCATTGCTTAAACATATATTACATCATGGGGGTTTATAGATACACCCCTACACTTGAACTTTTACATACTCGATATTTACAATCTAACTAATGACCCGATTTCAGGTGGATCAACATAACATGGAGCTTATTGAGCTCTATTGGGGGTAATAAATTACTTTTTCCCTAATTCTTCATAAGATGAATACTACCATGAATCCCAATCGTCCCAAAACTGTATTTACAAGGATAAGGACTTAGCAACCGTGTACTCAAATAATTAACTTGGGTTAAAACAATAATGTACTAAAAGCGAGTACATACAAGGTAGGCTAAGGCAATTTGGTTGTAACAATTGGTTCAAGGGTGACAATGCTCTTCATTAATAGTCCGACTTAACCAGAAAATTACGAGAACCATGAAAAAGGATAGGCTTGGAGGGTTATACTATGGGTATCATGCACTAAAAATAAGTGTATGGCAAGGGTGTGGGATAGTTATATGATCGAGGTGACCATCATAACAATTACATGTTTAAAACATGAGTTAATCCTAGTGCCTCTTATCTAGAAAATCCTAATACTTACTATGCGGTCTCGGGATGCATCACAAAAATAAGTTATAGAATTTAATATACTACCGGTACACTTATATAATTTAATACCGATACCAATGCTCCAGAAAAGGCGACAAAGACCATACATACACATCTGTAATGATAGAATAGACACATATGACTGCATTCGAACCTTAACTCGAGAAAGCTAAATATATAAACTATCTTAGGTATCAATAATGGATACTCGAATTCCTAAAGATCTAAAGGCGAACCTCACATTTTTTTTGGGTGGAATTTTGAGGGTTTTTGTGATAGTCATACACATTCCTATTCATGAGACGCTATTAATACTCGGTTTTTGTCGGTATGTGTCATAATTTTTTTTAATTTTGATCAAAATTACCTTTTTATGCTATGTGTCGATATATTACCTATCATTTTAAGGAACAAGCAAATGGTCAAGTGTGGGTGATAGTAGCGATACACACCATTTTGATAGAGGTGTGCCACGTGGGGTGAAGGTGGTGTGTGAATGGTCAAGGGTTCTACTACCTTCATCCTAAAGCTACCTGAATCCTTTAGTTTGATGGGTGGATTTGAAGTTGGAGAAAAATTATGACAAATAATCGAGGTTATGTCATTCTCATGGAGATTATGCTCCAATGATTCTTTATCCATTCCGGTTCCCATCATATTTATCTCAACTTCATCTTCATCTTCATACTCAAGCTTATTTTCCTCAAATGAATGAAGTATTGCCATTTTGAGGTTGGAATTTAGGTGTCTATGAGGGGTTATATAGATAGTAGGTTTAAACTTAGAAATCATTGAGACCCTATTCATCATGGCAGGCTTGAGTGTTTCAGGGGTTACGGTAGGGGTGTGAGTAGGAAATGTAGTGATCTTTTTTATTTTTATGGAATGAGCTCGTTGTGCCTCTATTTTTACCTTCAGGGTTGTTATTAAACTATCTGTGAGGCACATAAATGTGTCTTTTATTTTTCTCATATCTTCCTCTAATTGCCTAATTTGATCCTCTTGATCATCAATTAATTTTAGTATTCGTCCCTTAAACTCCTGATAAGGTCTTTTGGGAAACGTGAATCCTCCCTCATAATACAATAGCACTTCATTCCTCATCAAAGATTCTACTCGACACTCCATACTTTCTAACTCATGTTCCAAATTAGCATCTATATAGTCAGGACTTCCTTTGTTGGGAAAAATTTGGTCGTTTCACCCTTCTCCTTCGTATTGGGCTAAATTCTCGATGGTCTCGCATGCTACTTCTGCCCTTAATTTTCTAAGTCTCTCGCCATCTGCATAATCAATGGCCATCTGGGTGGTGTAGTCGACATGATCATAAAAGATTTGAACTTGAAGCCATAAATGAAGACCATGATGAGGGACTTTTCAGAGTAAGTCCTTGAAACGATTATACGCATCGTAGATAGATTCATCTTGATGTTGTTGGAACATCAAGATATCATTTCGAAGTTTAGTCGTTCTTCCTGGTAGGAAACATTGTGCGAGGAAACGAGTGGTGAGATCATCTCAAGTCGAGATGGATCCCACAGGTAGACGATCAAGCCAATTGATAGCTTGGTCATGAAGAGAAAAACAAAATAGACGCAAACGAGTGGTATTTCTTGTAGCACCATTAAGGTCAATGGAATCTACAATCCTAAGAAAGTCCTTGAGATGTTGGGTCGGGTCTTCAGACATAAGTCCGTGGAATGCACATCTATTTTGCACCAACCGAATGGTGTCAGATCATAGGGGGGACACCTTGGCTCCTTCGGGAAGCTTAATGGCATTGCGGTAGCCCTCGGGGCTAGGTCGTGAGTAATCACCTAAGGTACGAGGTCGGTTTGAATTTTCATCTCCTATGATGGTCAACGAAAGAGTAGGTTTGGTTACTAACAAAAGGAACAAAAAAGAGATAGACTAAAAGAAAGCTGCAGGACAAGAAATTAAATCTCACTTGATAGAAATCTTGTGAGTAGACCTAAGCTAGATTGAATCCGAAACCTACGCTATTCCCCACGTAGCGGCGCCAAAAACTTGATGTGAGGGTTGCGAAGACTTTACAGGAAGTTTTACAATCCCTTGGGCAGAGTACCTAACCGTTGTAGTGTAGTAAGGCAAGAATCAGGGGTTGTTATCGTTCTCTAGGGGAATAGCACTCTGAAGGCCTGATCGAATGTTCACTAAGGTCTAGGGGTTGAAGGAAGATTCTTTTTGTGTTTTATATTTTATAAAAGCAAGTAAATTCTGGTTTTAGAGAGGTTTTGGTTTTAAGCTAATTAAAGTAATAAACTAAATAACAATTATACAATGAAGCGTATTTACCTAGGATGCATTACTCCTTGCTAGCTATTCAATTCTACCTATTGCTTTGTCACACTTGTGATGTAATGTGTAAGTATTTCCTAGGTCATGAACGAATTACATGAATCTGCCGTCTATGTAATATTCCGTTAGGGCAACGCACAAGTAAGGTAGTATGAAGACTATTACAAGGTCCATAAGAGTATATTACATGCATTTAAAACACTTAAGAGGGATCAACCACATTAGGGGTAAGGTAGTATAATGACTGTTATCGATGGTATCCTTTCTACACACTTGCGTTTCCCTAGACGTCTATGCTAATTTAATATCTTATGGCTAGTTTTTTAGAGCCTAACGCGCACATCCATCAACAAGAAGAAATGGGAAACAAGAATTATTAACTATAATAAATTATACTTATTGAATTTGTCACAAACAACAAGATATAATCAATCAATGACAAGTTTCATGTGTTCCCAAATAAATACTAGATGAATTAGCCAAGCATACTTAGACAAGAGAAACCATAATCAACAAAAGGAATTGAAGACATGAATCAAGATATAAGTAAGAATCAAACCATTACAAGATGTTCATGGATTGAATTAGACCTTCTAAGTTGTTGGAAAAACACCTACCCAAACCCTAGAATCGGACTTAGGGTTGGGGCCCTCATAAAAATGAAGTTATGAGGCTATATTTATAGGCAAACCCTAATTCGAGCTTCACGACGCCGTCACCAAAATTCCTGACATCATCGCGCCATAAATTTTCACTAGGTTGTAGATTTTCTTGCTGTGATCGCGTGGGCTATTGAATTGTTGAAATCCGAGTTCGTATGAAAGAGTTATGATCAAAACAATATCTGGTACTTTGCGCGCAAGTAAAATGGTCTTCTTAATCTCGTGACACAAAATCTTCAATGGTTTCTTTAGGCCGACCACGTTTTGACACCATCATCAGATCTTTGACGCCATCACTTCAAATGTCCTGACGCCGTCGCTTGAAACTCACGACGCCGTCTCTACTCTCTGTATGTACAACTTCTTCAAAGATTTGGTGTAGAGTCATAGACTTGTCCGTTTCTTCTCTAAATGAGCCCAAGTCACGTGTATTTCCTACAAATGCCATCCAAGTGTTAAAAACCTTAAAACAAATGATTAAGCACACAATCTCGACATATTTGCATGATTTAGAGGGTTAAATGACCCTGAAATAGTGTATAAAATGATACCTCATCAATACACATAAATATATTTGTCTTCATTTTGTGTATTAGATACAACGATGTATACTTAGCTCGATTTTATTTGAAAATAAAATAGTTTCCTCCCCATTTCAATAATTAATTAAGATCAATATTTTTAAAAGATAAATCCACTATTTTTTAAAGATACATCAATTAGAAATGCCCGACTCGAAGGAAAATGTAAAATACAAGTTTTAGGTTAAAATGAAACTCAAAGTTTTGACCATTGTGTAGTATTTTGCATTTCTGCCTTATTTAAGTTTAAGATAAAGTCTTGGAAGTGTTTCTAAAAGAACGTAGCCTCAATTACC
>BQNB010180978.1:0-12630 GCA_026074375.1 Tanacetum coccineum
GATACGGTTTAGTTCCATGTTAGTTATTAATAGTTAGCATTATGGTCAGTTATTGGGTATACAACTTTGGTGTGCATATATTAGTTGGGTTCTATTAATACTAGATGACTACCAACGTAGAGCGATGGTGTATAGCTAAGAATAGTATACTTACGAACTTGCAGTTTCGGTGAGACCCTTTATGCAATAGTTAATTGTTGAATTGTAACCGTTGCAAGGAAAAGAATTATGGGTTAGATCCGTAAAATGATCAATGTTTGATGTCTTTATAACAATAATTTTAATGGTAGATGCCAATATTTTTTTGTTATTTTCTGATGAGGGATGTATTTTTCAGTTTACATCAGGCATGTATTTTGCAAATATTTAATTTTATTTATTTATTTTATTATTTTTATTATTTTATTATTTATTGTTTTATTTTATTTTATATTTTATTATTATTATTATTATTATTATTGTTATTACTATTACTATTATTATTAAATTATATTTTAATTATAAATCACTTATAATTGCAAAATACATCCATCGTTAGAAGATAACAGAAAATATTTGCATCGTTCGTCCTCTGGGATGTATTATGTCTAACGTTTGGCTAACGAAAAAATTATGTCTAACGTTTGGCTAACGAAGGATGTAATGTGGCAATAGTTTCTGACATGGATGTAAGGTGTTAGAAAGTGTAAACCAAATGGATGTATTTTGAAGTTTACTCTATAATATATTTGGAATAGTGTATTAATGTCATCTTTAAATTTGTTCAATAAAACTTGAAACCAAGATTAATTAAGTAGTTCCATAGATTGATTTGCATACATTGTTAAAATTTATGACACCTCTTGTCAAGGAAGGCTAAAGTTAGAATGGACGCATAGATATTGAGGTCATCTGGTCATGGAAGATTAAAGTTGTAATGGGCGCAAGTCTTTCAAGATTAGAGGTTAGATTTTATTACACTTGTGTAAATTAATGTCTTTTGTCCATTTTATGTTATATTATTTTGCGAGTTATAGGTTATTGCCATTTTAATGATATGTTGGTTGTACGGGTCATAAATGGGTCACTGGCTTTTCATCAAATAGCTCACCAGTCAGTTTTCTTTCAAGAAGTTCTTATAAAAATGGGTCACTTTTAGTACGAGTCAAAACAGCCATACATGTATTGTGTTGTTCAACAAATTTCTTATCCCTAGCCTTTTCTAACAAGAATCGATATAAATACTTAGAAGTTTCGTGATAATTATAAAATTCGATATACGTCAATTATACAACTTTTTTTTGTTGATCGTTTGTCAATAACACAATTTATGTAATCATCACTAACACATTTGATATAGGACATCTAAAGATTTAATTTCTACATTATAAAAGTGACTTTTGGGCGACCCTCGGCCTATTTGACCAATACACTTTTTTTAGGTTTTTTCATACTTTTTATCCGTTTGACATGTTAAAGATGAAAGTTCTTTTAAACCGACCAATTCCAAACCAATGAGGTCAAAATTACATCACTCTTTTGACTTTTTGAAGTTTTTCTTTTTCAATTTTTATCTTTAATATTTTTGTTTGTGTTATATAATGCTTGATAAAAATTATACCAATGAAAATACTTTTAAAAACCAATTCATTTATATATTTTGCATCAAGTATTATATAACACAAACAAAAATATTTAAGATCAAATTTAAAAAAGAAAGAATTTAAAAATTCAAAAGAGGACAATAAAAGTGAGACGGAGAAAGTATGTTTTATGTAATAAAATGCACTTTGGGCAACATTCCACCCATTTTACAAATTACCTTTATGTCCAACACTCGACCCACTTCGGACATTCACATAGATAAAGTTATAGGTTTTATGTTGACTGGGTATATGTGACCAGTAGTGTTTGTAAAGTCAGTTGTATGTGACACCTTCATGGCACGTGACATGGAAAGGGTTGTTGATGCTCTTTGACACATTAAATAAGGTTTCTTCTTTAAGGTTTATGATCCTATTAAAAATTGAAAATCTTAAATCCATTTTTAACTTATAAAACCCTTTAATTATTTCTAAATTTGCTATCATCTAATTCTCACAAAATCTTATTTGCCGAAAACACTCAAAGTGTTCAAGAAATGAAAAGAACGCAAAGTTATGGATCCCCTCGTAAAAGACAATAAGTCATTGTAGCTAGGGGTATTATCGGGTCGGGTTATCGGGTTGTCGGGTCTATCGGGTCGGGTTAAGTCGGGTTTTGAATTTTGGGAAAGTGACCCGCAACCCGACCCGATAAGAAATCGGGTTATCGGGTTCGGGTGTTTATCAGGTCGGGTTAAGTCGGGTCGGGTGATTCGGGTTGTCGGGTTATAAAGACAAATCCAACTCTACTGACATTATGTATTTGTTTCGCTAAATACACTGTATTCTTTCTTGTGTAAAATGTTTATAAACATGCAATTCAAAACCTATCGACCTACTGAGACAAGACTATAAGTGGGACGAGACTATAAGTTCAAGTATAAGTAAGTTTCTTTTCAAAGAAAATTATGAACAACGACTAGTGTCAGTTGAGCCTTTCAAATTAAGTAGCTAGTAGCCAGGAGGCCACAACAGTGGGACATGCTAACTATAATATCATAGTCATATATGTGGATATTATCCTACGTTTTTACATAGCATGCTTACAAAGTTTTATTTAATAAAAGAAATAAATAGCATTTATCGGGTCTTATCGGGTTGACCCGATAACCCGATAAGAAAAATATTTCAACCCTAACCCGACCCGATAACACTATCGGGCTATCAGGTTCGGGTCACAACAACACGACAAGTCTTTTCAACCCGATAGGCCTTATCGGGTTCGCGTTCGGGTCGGGTCGGGTCAATCCGACCCTACTGACACCCCTAATTGTAGCTTCTATAAACATGCTATATTAGTTAACTTTATGTCAAAGTAAACATTTGTGTGAAAATTTTGTTGTTTTATGTTAAATACGATGATACTCTAACCGCACGTTGCGGCAGTTTTAAAGCATTAAGATTTCAAATTGTGTTGTTATTCTTACTTAGATAGGGTTTTATACACAGTATATTTTTCATCAAGATTAAAAATAAACGATGCTTAAATAGTCACCGACAGATTCGCTGTCTATCTCCTTCATCAATCTCCACAACCCCATTTTGTAACATCTTTAGCTCCAAATTCTTTTAACACCGAAGAATATGAAATAGAAAAAGAAAAAATTACAATTTTGTCGTAGAATTACAGCGGTTGTATCAGAGAAAATGAAAGAATAGATTATTTTCAAACCAACTTATATAGACAAATGATTACGAAGACCGTAAGTGGGTGCAACTATTTAGTTGCATGTCTTGAGGATTGAAAGAGAATGATTAAGGAAGTAAAATAGTATTCTTATTTTAATTTATTCAATTGTCACTTAAGTATTTTTACATCTTTTATGTTTCAAGTCAAGAAAATTAGGAAGATTAGGAAGTTTTTAACGTTTTCTTTTTCATCAAAACTGAGACTAGAATTTATTATAGTAAATATGATGTAAAAAAAGTAACACTTAACTTATGGACCAAAACTAGAAACGATGGTTCGGTTTTTAGTTTTATAATAACCGAAATGTGTTAATATAAAAAGTAATTTTTCTTATCAAACTTTTATTAAATGCCATCAAATGTTTTGTGTGTTTGTTGTTACAAGTTCTATTTGTTTTGTTGTTACATTATTTTACTCTTTTTCAAAGGTAAATGTTCTAAAAATTATATACTAGCAAAAATTAAATGTCTTTTATAGCGTTTCAAAATTTTATTTGTATCATAATGTAGCATTAATAGTTTCTATTCATACATCTAACATATCATTTATTAACATGATATCTCTACTATTTTATAAAGCATTTAGCCAATTTCTAAAATTAGAAGTACTTAAAATTTTAAGTAAAAAAGATTACTATAAAAAGAAGTCTTAAGTAGTGCAAATCCTTATGCACGTTGTACAATCTTTTTATGCAACCAATAAAATTCTGCCAAACAATTTAACACCTTCTTTAAAAGCCATTAAAAAGGCTGTTACATTCCAAGTTACAAAACATAATGTATAATCTTTTTATGCAAGCAATAAAATTCTGCCAAACAATATAACACCCTCTTTAAAAACCATTAAAAAGGTTATTACATTTTATCACTATAAATCTAAGTTCGTCTTCTCCTCTGAAGTTACCCCAACCAGTCAACCACAAACTATGGCAGACAGTGGATAATTATATTCGCATCAAAAATTAATTTCGAAAGCAAAAGTAAGTTTCTATCAGACGAAATCATCACAAAACCTATCTATAACATAAATCTGATTCAAAAATTTGATGCCCCTACTTTTTTATGCTTTGGACCGTTGTCCACCTCGCCCAATCCTATGTCCGATCTCCCGTGAAAGCAACATTAGCAATGAAAGCGTCAAAAAGCTACCATGAGGGTATGATTATGAAAGCCAATAAGCAAACTGGGTTTAGTCCCTTTACACATGGCTTCCATGCTTCACCATCAAAAAGAGATCAAGCTGCTCAAAATATTCATATAAATTTTTCGGCAAACAATTCTTTTTGTTATACGTTTCGGCACGATATAAATTTTTTGACGGACAATTCTTTAGGTTCTTTCTTATCTCTCTTGTTCTCGTGAACATTGACACCTGCACCCACAACCTTATGGTGAAAAAAATATATCTATACTACTTTATAAAGCATTTAGCCTATCTATTTTTAGAAGTCTTAAAAAATTAAGTAAAAAATATTACTTTATTGGGAAAGATGTAAAACCATTAGAAAATGTTCATCATACACAATTAAAAGCCTTTAAAATACTTTAATAGCCAAAATTTGTAACACCCCAAAACATGTAACAACCAATTAAATGGTAAAGTTGTAACGGCCCATATACGTTTTTTAATACAGTCAACTTGTAACTGCTAACATTGATATTGTCATCAATTCAGTCAAATTGTAACTGCTGCATTCATGTGGTCTATTTGTAACGGTCCATTAAACATCATTTAAGTGTAAACCACAAACTCAAATACAAGTATAAAAACCTAACACACTAACAAAATTCATTACACCATTTTCATCTCTCTATTTTATCTCTCTTAAAAACACAAACACCTTTCTCTTTCTTTCTTCAAGCCATCAAATTCCGCCGTCTCACATATCAGATTTTGCCGCCACTACCGTTTAGTTCTTCCGCCACCTTTGCCAACATCATGTGCCCGTCTGCCAAGCTAATGATCATGGCTTTGGAGGAATACGGGTACCAAAGCAGAAGAGGAATACAGGTACCAAAGAAATGGAGGTCTTCTTATTCCGGTGACGTCATTTTTTTTAAAAGGTGATGAAGGTTTTGGAGATGAATGAAGAGGGTTTAAGATGTTTGATTTGGATGATTTTGTTAAAATGTTTGATGACATCATGGTTAAGAAATGTTGAGGGCTTACATCGTTGATGTCAAATGCTAAGGTTTGATTGGATTTGGTTTTTTAGGATAAAGTCTTTTGAATAATGATTGATCTGCAAAGCCATCCATGATCCTGAATCTATTAACTTTTGATGAAGTGGCTGAGATTTTTAGTTAGTTTTTTTTCATCATGTTATGTTAGTTATTTGGTGATTGTAGTTTTGAATTAATGATCGATGATGATGATGATAACCCGTTTGGAGTTTTATTTTGTCGAATTGTTAGAATTTTAATATTTGATTTGTGATTATTGGGGTGTTTGGAATTGTTCAATTTATTTAACTACTACGTACGTTCTACAGTAATTTTTTTTCTTTTTAATATGTAGTGATTGTTCACTGTTAAAAATAATTATTGAATTTGTCCAAGTTTATCATTTCCAAATCATAAAAAAAGAATAAGTAATATCATTAAAAACGTGTAACCGCTTAAACCATCATTGTAACGGCCTCCAATAAAAATAAACATATAACCGCTTAAAATCAATACTATCAATAATGATTATTAAAAATGTGTTACCGCATCCATAATATAAATCCACACAAACCATTTCATATCTCCCACACACAAATGTTTTTTGTTAAAGCAAAAATAGTCTCTCAATATATACCCTCACTTTCACTCCTCAACTCTTACCGGTACTTACTGTAGAGATTCTTTATTTTTTTGTTAGAAAAACGTTTATCCGGATAACATTTCCTCGTCGCAAAATACAGTCACCGCCGCATTGCGCGGGTACCTGGCTAGTCATAAATTAATCTCTTATATAAATATATTCAACGGTTTTAATTTTACTCCCGTGAATTTTACAGTTCAATAAACTTAAAAACATCTATCCAACATACAAACCTCAATGCACATTACTGATAAATTATAATGGATACAAAATTATATCGCTAATGTTTTGTCATCAAAAACATGTTAAAGTGGTTTTGATCAAGCACTTTATTCTAACAAATTCTTTGAAAAACTCTTATCCACATGTCAATATTTTATTCTAACATAACTGATGGAAACATAACTGATCGAAACATAACTATACAGAGCATTGTTTATATTTTTTCTCTTAAAACATAATAATCATCAAAAGGTATAACAAAAACATCTTAGAATTAATATTGCAAGTCAACCAAAACCTACATAATAAACACATCAACAAATCCATTATCCATTTTCCAAATAATCTAATCTTAACAAACTTGAAAAAATGGATCCTTATTTTCTTAGTCTACAAAATTAAGATCCACATACTATTTCATGTGCGACTGAGGTTACTAAAAACACACATGCAACACTGAATCAGATAATCACGAAAAACCTGAATCAAATAATCACGAAAAACCTAAAAGAAAAACCTACTAAAAGTTTGAACCTAACAAATATTATAAAAATCAAGATTCAAAAGTTAAGGTTGTTGAACAATCATGAAGATGATATACAAAAACAAAAACAAAAAAACTTACAAATTGATCGTAGATCGCAACCGGTTGAAGGTTGAAACTAATGAAAGAGATTGATTTTGTGAAACCCAATTTTTTAGACGAATGATTACTAAGACGGCGAGATAGCGTAACTATTCACTTACATGTCTCGAGGGCTGAGAAAATAGTCATTCCGGGAAGACTCTTTGTGGAGATAAGTATTAGAAAAAAAATATCTACCCTTCTAATATTTAGCAAAAAAAAATGAATTTTTGTTGGATAAAACATGTATGTATAAGCCTCCTTTGATTTGGTAATATGCTTTGTTTTTTGAATAATGTTTTGGTTATATATGTTTGTTTTGATAAGTATCGGTTACAAAATGTAAATCATGTAATTTTTGTATATAAATTAGTTATATATTTTTATACCAGAAATGTTGTCAAAAGATACATCAAAATAGCTTAGATGCCTTTTGTTTAATTTTTAAACTTTATTTTATATTTATGTTGCATGACTATTTCCTACTCATACATGAAACATATCATTTATTCACAAAAAATAACAAATCGATCGCTTATATAAACATACTTCTTTTTATAATATACTTGAAAAATACTATTTTATGGTTTTTATATTATAGTAAATATGATGTAAAAAAGTAACACCTAATTTATTTCATATATTTTTTATGTATCATATCTTATCTTTTTTTTGAACGGCGGAAATATATAAAAGAAAAAAGCTAGCAAAAGCTAGCAAAACAAGGATTACATGAGAGTTTCCGTAGGGTTTTTTATCCAATCAATCCATCTAATGCTAAACTTAGGATTTCTAGATGAAATCCACAAGTACGATTGATGAACGAACAAATCCCAAACATTCGCCTTTTTAAGTTTTCTATCCGAGAAGACCCAGGAGTTACGAAAGTTCCAAATAGACCACAACATGTATCATATCTTATCTATTATACTAAATAATTCAGCCCTTAAATTTAATGGCAGTATCCAAGTTGTATAAAACTTAATGCAGTAACTTGAGGTTTAATATGAAGGGCCTTTCCAGCTACAGTTACAAAACCCTTCATCTGCTTCTTCTACAGGTTACACAACTCCTCATCTCCAATCTAATTCACCAAATATGGAGTCAAAAGAATGCCAATCATCCTCCAAACCATCCTCCATTTACCAAAAAAAAGAATACGAACCAATTATTTTGTTCATAAGCAGCCACAATTTATTTCCAGCAATATCAAGATCGAATTTTGCAATCCCAAGTATGATGTTGAAACTAATATCTAAAATCATATTTTCCAACAATTCGTTATAGCTATAATATTTGTGGTTTCGGGAAAAGTAATTGCTACAAATTGGCGGCTGCCCTTTTTTCGTCGGTAACAATTTCCATCCATTTTATACATACTACTAAACTTCATACCGAGTCAACATATTCTGTATTCTAGATATGTCTTTTACTGCCTCACCGCCTTTCTCTTCACCGGCATACGAAATTAGGAAAAAATAACGAGATTAATGGATGCTATTATGGGGTTTGTTGAGGATTTAGGGGAGTTCTATAAGATTTATTTTTACTCTCTCAACCGTTGAACCTTTCCAGCTACAGTTACAAAACCCTTCATCTGCTTCTACAAGTTACACAACTCCTCATCTCCTGTCTAATTCATCAAATATGAAGTCAAAAGAATGCCAATCATCCTCCAAACCATCCTCCATTTACCAAAAAAAAGAATACGAACCAATTATTTTGTTCATAAGCAGCCACAATTGATTTCCAGCAATATCTAGAACGAATTTTGCAATCCCAGGTATGATGTTGAAACTAATATCGAAAATAATATTTTCCAACAATTCTTTATAACTATAATATTTGTGGGTTCGGGAAAAGTAATTGCTACAAATTGGCGGCCACCCCTTTTTCGTCGGTAACAATTTCCATCCATGTTATACATACTACTAAACTTCATACCGACTCAACATATTCTGGATTCTAGATATATCTTTTACTGCCTCACTGCCTTTCTCTTCACCTGCATACAAAATTAGGAAAAAAGAACTAGATTAATGGATGCTATTATAGGGTTTGTTAAGGATTTAGGGGAGTTCTATAAGATTTATTTTTAAGAGTTGTAAAGGTAGTACTTTAATTGTTGTTTTTTTTAGGTTTAATTGATGTGATTGATAAGGTTAGTTGTGTTTAATTAAAGGTCAGATTAAGGTTTTTGGATTTTTATTTGATTTTTCAATATTGAGAATGGAGAAGGAAAACATGAAGGCTCTGCTTTAAGTTGTTACGGATTGCAAAGGTATGTCTGGATTTATAATTGGTCTACTGAATGCCATAGATAATTATAGTTACTCTACTCAAAATTAGGCTAGAGGTGGATAAGTATAACCACAAGTATGTGGACACCTACATAATTAGTCTTACGCCATCTTAAGGAACTAATTTGAGATAGAGGAGTTATTTGCTAAACTGCCAAAAAATGTAGATATTTGCATTACGGTGAATTTTTTTCAAATGGAGAATTATAAACATACCCACCTGATGAAGAAGAGGACCGGAGTGCCGTAGCTAAGCTACTATTCTATAGGCGATACATTTGTCTTATATTTCTACTAATGCAGGCGATGATGACACTTTACTATTTATGGTGTGTAGCCATGGCGGGTTCTTGGTACCACTAACGTATTCGTAAACCTGGGCCAAACATGAGTCATCCAACTAACATCTGAATTCTGATTATATGTATCAGGATGTCATCTGTTTGCTTAATGTTTTTCCATTTGACGTTTTAGAAATGTGCCATATGACTGTTTGTGTTGTGTTTTAAAAGTGGTTATTGTTAGAAATTTGGTGAGGGTGGGTGATGATAATCATGGATATCGTTCTTGAATCATGTTGAATTCACTTTCCGTATAAAGTATTTCGACCCTTTATGTGTCTGGGTATCACGAAATCTTTAAGGGGATAATTCAAGAAGAACACTTTAATTCTAGGCACAAGAGATTAAAGTAAGAACAGAGAGGAATTGTATAATTTTAGTATGTTATGTGAGACCATATGTTTCTGTTAATAAACATAAACTAATGACAGTTAATGTCGGTTAAAGGTAGTTAAAATCGGTTAAAACCAAACAGTCACAACCTTTCACCAACAAACATGTTGGTTGGATTTTGGCAGGAAAAACTGGTGGGTCTTCTTAAACCGATTCATAAAAATCATTTAGGTTTTGGGGCGCTTCCCCCTCGACCCCTGCATTTTTTGTCGTGGTCGAGTTCATATTAGCTCAAAGAGTGTGCACTCCACACTTCCCTAACTTGTATCCGAGCTGAATATGAAATCTCATTGGTCTCAAGTAAATCGCAATTACCTAAAATAGTTAATGACACTAAAATCACCAACAAACCCCCCTATTTTAGTGTAATATTTGATTTACTAAAATATATGTATATATAAGAATATATACAAGTATATATAAAACACACATAACGAAACAAACAAATGCATAAATGAAAATGTCTTGCGATTGAATTTTCATCTTAGTATAATACACATTCCAAATACTCTAGAATCGGGGTGTCGTAACGATTGAACCCGTCAACTTCATTTGATATACCTGAAGATATTATACACATAAGTTTCTACAACACTTTATTGTTCGTACTTGGCACTATTACAAGCCATGTGTCCTTATCCATTAATGAACATATAGGAAGCCATGCCCAAGCTTCTTTAAGTGGCAAAACTTCATGCTCACATAGGTGGTCCTTTTAGTCTTGCACCTTCATTGCAATTTTTCAAAAGAACCATTAAGAAGAAATTCTTCACCCTAACCATCACTTGCAGGTCCGAACACATACCTTGGGAAGACAAACACACGTGTTCCAATCTCTAACTATGAGCTTTCCATATTGAATTCAGCTTCTAACGTTATATTAGAAGGGAGATAGACTTTAATCCCATCCTTATTACTGACTTAATCACTAAGTCTCTAGCTAACGCCTTCGTTAAGTGGTCAGCTAGATTATGTTGTGACCAAACAAACAGAATAGACATCACACCATTCATGATTAACTCCCTAATCATACTATGTCTAACACCTAAATGTCTAGACTTGCCATTATATATTTGCCTATAAGCTTTAGCTAGTGTGGTAACACTATCACAATGGATAAAAATTGGTGCTATCGGTTTCGGCCATATTGGAATCTCATGTATCAAGTTTCTTAGCCATTCTACTTCTTTACCAGCAGCAACCAATGCTATAAACTCAGATTCAATAGTAGAACCAGTTATGAATGTTTGCTTCTTGGAAGCCCATGAAATGGCACCTCCTCCAAGCAGGAACACGTATCCACTAGTAGAAGATGAATCTTCAACATGATTTATCCAGCTAGCATCTGAATATCCTTCTAACACCGAAGGATATCCAACATATGATAAACCATAATTCATAGTACACTTCAAGTACTTAAATACCCTTGTTATTGCATGCCAATGATGTCTACTAGGATTACTAGTAAACCTGCTCAATCTACCAACTGCATAAGCAATATCAGGTCTAGTGCTCGTCATAACATACATCAAACAGCTAATGGCTCTTAAGTATTTGAGCTAATCCACAAGTTTACCTGTATCTGGCATAAGCTTTTCTATCGGATCCATGGGAGTACTCACCGGAGAACAATATTCACGATTAAATTTCTTGAGTATTTTCTCGATATAGTAAGATTGTGTAATTACAATCCCTTTATTCTCACGTTTTATCTTAATACCAAGAATAATGTCTGCTTCTCCCATATCCTTCATGAAAAACTTTGATGACAAAAACTTCTTAGTTTTATCAACTTGATTTTGGTCGGTGCCAAATGTCAACATGTCATCAACTTATAGACAAATTATAACACATTTACCGGAGCCATGAAATTTGCTATATACACATTTGTCAGATTGGTTTAGGAGAAAACCATTAGACAACACAACCTCATCAAACTTTTGATGCCACTACTTAGGTCCTTGTTTCAGCCCATACAATGACTTAATCAGCTTACACACCTTATACTCATTACCTAGCATAACAAATCCTTTCGGTTGCTTCATATATACTTCTTCCTCCAAATCACCATTTAAAAATGCTGTTTTGACATCCATTTGATAGATTACTAGATTGTGAATAGATGCTAAGGCTAACAACAATCTAATAGTAGTAATACGAGCAACTAGTGCATATGTATCGAGGTAATCGATCCCTTCTTTTTGTCTAAAGCTTTGGATTAACAATCGAGCCTTAAACTTGTCAATTGTTCCATCGACTTTCATCATCCTTTTGAAGATCCATTTGCAACCTAAAGGTTTGCAACCTGGTGGTAAATCATACAAGACCCATGTATTACTTTCCATAATTGAACCAATCTCATCATCTATTGCTTCTTTCCAGAAAGCACTATCTTGAGATTGCATAGATTCATTATAGGTTCTAGGATCCTCCTCTATACTGTAGCAGTAAGAGTATTGAGATTTAATTTGATCTCTTGATCCCTCAACTAAATATAGCTGAAAATCTGAACCATATGGTTTAGCTTTTCTAGCTCTTTTACTCTTACGAGGTTCGGGAGGAGTCTCACTTGGTACATCATTTGAATGATCATCCCTTTAAGATTTATCTGAATTTGGTATAATATCCTTTG
>BQNB010180980.1:0-12630 GCA_026074375.1 Tanacetum coccineum
AGTAGCCTCCCTTAGAGCCCTACTAGACTCATCAAGGTTAGTTTTGCACTCCTTCATTCTTGAGTCAATGATGCGTTTGCTTTCTTTAATTGCTTTAAAATCGTTTTGTTTTCCTCAGTATCAAGAGTTAATTTTGCAATTAAATTAACAAGCGCAGCACGCTCATCAGCACATTCTGCAGCATGTTTCTCAGAATGTTGTCTTTCATTGGCAAACACATTCTTTTCATCATTGTTTTGTACCTGTTCCAAATTCCACTGCATGTTTCATCTCCTGAACTTGTAACCGATGATTGAACCTCTTGAACTTTGCACTGTTGAATCTGAAACTGTCTTTCACTCAACTTTTTCAACGTCATCTTAAGCTCTTGCTCATGACTTGCTCTTTCTATTATACAATGCTCAACGGATTCCAAAACCATCAGTTTTAGGAAAACCGACTCCTTTTTCAAATTCTCCTGAAATGAGAAGTTTTCAAACGAATAAGTCGGTTAATAAAACTAATGCGTCGGATGGTTTGTTTAAACCAGTCAATCAACAGAATTTGCCTCAGAAAAGAAACCAAGCGGTTCGAAACACAAATGTGCTTAAACCAGGAATGTTTAGAATTGCCTCCACCACAACACAAACTAGAACACCACAGTTGCCTCATACTTCTAGGAATACTAATCCTAACATGTCTAAATCTTCAGGAGTAATTCACACTACTAGTGTTAGCAGACCACAGCTTAAGTGCTATCAAGTTAAAGATAAGGTCGTGCCAAACAATAGTCAAGTGAAGTTTCAAAAGAAGGAAGTAGAAGACCATCATAGGATTTCTAGTATTTCTAAGAAAACAAAGTCTGTAACTGCGTGTAATGACAGTTCAAACTCCAGAACTTCGAATGTGAATGCTGTTTGTGCTGAATGTGGAACATGTGTGTTTAATTCTAATCATGATGCTTGTGTTTCTCGATACTTGAAAGACGTGAATGCTAGAACTAAGAAGCCTAATGTAGTGCCTATTAGTGCTAGTAAACCCAAGAGAAAAGCGAACAAATCTGTTGCAACACCCCATAAGAAAACAGTTGCATCAGATACCACTATTCAGAAATCCAAGAGTTACTATAAGGAGTTGTATGAGAATACAAATCAGGAATGGAAATGGTGGATAGCTAAGAGATGTCCATCAGGTTATACATGGACACAAAAGCCACTTAGGACCAAAAAGATATGGATGCCTAAGATTAGGAAAGTCAACTCGCCACTGTGGTCAACAAACCGCCGCTGACTTTTACCTAAAAACGTGGATCTTGTCCCTACTTTGTCAACCGCCGCTAGAGTTATTAATTAATAAGAAACTCTCCCCAATAAACACTAGGACGATTTAATCAAATAATCCCAACTTAGCTTCTGCCCTGAATTAGGTTAGAAACATTCAATTCTAAGTGTGTATTCGAAGTTTAAACACACCTTAACTCGTTTTTCTTTGTGGATCTTCAATAATGAGGCAACTCTCCACGAAGAACACCAAATAAATTCGAATCTTTTAAGCTAGATTTCGAACTAGAGGCTTGTGTAACTCATGGAATGGCAACACATGAACTTCTTTAGCATTAGTAACAAGAAAAACCATAAAAAAGAATTAACCACAAATTAAGCCCAAATTAGCTTTTGAGCCGTGGGCTTTAGAACTAAAATAAGCCACGAATTTCAAATTCAAACCACAAGAATCAAAACACAAATCAACCCTTAAGCTCTGATACCAATTGTAGAATCCGCGTAACACTTCACATCATATATTAAACCACGAAATGTAGATCAAGAAAAGAATGATGAGAAGATTTTTTAATAGAGAGAGAAGGAGAGAGATGAGAGAGAGAGAAGAGAGAGATGAGAGAGAAAGAGAGAGAGAGATGCGAGAATATAGTGGATAGGAAAAGGAATTAATTTAGAAATATGAACAACTAACTCTTTCTAAATAGAAAAGAGTTTATTATATACCCCGCGCGTTAGATGACGCGCAGATATTAACTATGGGGGGGGGGGGGGAAAGGGGGGGTGGGGGGGGGGGGGGGGGGGGGGAGGTGGGGGGGGGGGGGGGGGGGTGGGGGGGGGGGGGGTGGGGGGGGGGGGGTGGGGGGGGGGGGGGGGGGGGGGGGGGGGGGGGGGGGGGGGGGGGGGGGGGAGGGGGGGGGGGGGGGGGTGGGGGGGGGGGGGGGGGGGGGGGAGGGGGGGGGAGGGTGTGGGGGGGGGGGGGGGGGATGACCCAGGCGCGGTATATTGCTGGGATTAACCAAAAACATATACATATTAATTAACTATCGAACCCGATTCCCGATACTTTCCATTACAACGTTAACTAATTGATTGACCGATACTTAAATACATAATGAACGAACTTCATGTTCGACTCAATATTATGCTGATGCCAACTGCGCTGGATGAAGATATTGATATAGCACCACCCTAATAGATGTAACACAATAAAAACTAGCAAATGTACGCTATGATTATGAGAAAAATTCATGATAAATCCCTAAAGTCTTCACGAAAAAAAAATTATCAATGAAACATTGTAGCAGTTAGCATATCGAAGTGGAAAAAGATTTTGTCATTATAAATTTGTATGTCGCGTTTGGCATTCCGTTCGACCCTAAGCGGTATTATAAGGATGGTTCTCATACAAATATTGCGGAGGCCAAGGTACGTTTTCCTTTGTTAAAACTTTGAAAAGTTGGTCTCCATAGATAAATACGGCGTATTTAGTACACCTATACGCTGTATCAATTAAAGTCCTGATACGGCCGTATCAGACAAATCCTATCACGTCGTAATCATGCGTGGGTATAAAAACCCAGCATATACGCCAAACTTTTCTTCACGCACACTTTTTACTCCACAAGCAAAAAAAAAAAAATACCGCGGCTTTTAATCTTGAAAATCGAATTCATATTTCTGTGTTTCTTTGCCTCCTAATCGAAAGATATGGCACCTTTACCTACTGCAGATCAGAGACACCCTTGGCTCAGATACCAGGTTGAGGGATACACCGAGGACATAGTGCATAACTATGAGCAGAGGCTTGAGACGATATGGGGGAGGTCGGTTAACCGAGTGCACGTACTTGACTTCGATGATTTGACTCCCGATATGAGGCAGGATTTAGCTATAAGACTCAGGATGGTTTACACTAGGGGCGATGAGCAGTTGGAATTTGTGAGTCATGCTTGGAGGAGATTGTTTGAGAATCAAGCACCTTTGGTTCGTGAATTCATTCTGGAGTTTCTCAGCACTTACATAAGAGTGAAACAGAATATATTAATATGTTTGTGGTGATACTCTATGATTTCAGTTAGGATGTGTTAGGAGGATGATGACATAGAGACAGTTTATTTTGGCGTTTAGATTACACACTGAGCAGGAGATGGCAGAGGCTGGGTTTGGAGCATACTAGGCTGGTAGTGATAGAGTGATCCCCGACAAGGGGGATCTTAGGGATTACTGGATTGAGATCTCATCTGACAGAGACTTCTTGGGGCCCGCCCCTTCTTATGTTCTTATTCGAGATCCTGTGAGGAGACTGTGCCATAGGATGATTGCCTACAATATTTCTGGTAGGGGGTAGTCAACTGAGAAGGTGACCGGTGTTGATATTTTCTATCTTCGCAGCATGGACCAAAGGATTGCTAACGTCCCACATCTATTAGCGCAATATCTGTTCAGGCATGCCGAAGGGAGGAAGAGCGGGGCCAGGCTATTAGGAGGTTACTTTATTGGGGGTCTGGCTGCACATTTTAGACTGTACAGTGATGAGGGATTGAGAGGATTGCAGGTAGTTACGCGTGAGCTCCCATTGATTGATCTACATGACCTTGGGAGGCTCAACATTTGTTCGAGGTACGGCAATACATGGGCTTGGGCTGCCCCGGGACCAGAGAGGCAGCAGGCTGATGCGGCTTGTTAGCCTCAAATTATATTATTAATCTCAGTCTTTATCTCATGTATGTTGTAATAGGCTAGAAGGATAAACGGGCTCGTAAACATAATCTAATCTTGTACTAGTTCCAGACTAAGGTACATTGTAATCACGAGCCTGGCCTAATACATTAAACCACACGGCCCAACAAAGCCTCTTTATGGCTTAGTCCATGTGGATGTAATTTATAAATACCGCCTCTTAAGATGAGAGGGTGTATTGGTTCTCATGTATTTTTTCCATAGAAAATCAACCAATTCATTCATCTCTCTTATTTCTCTCTCTAACTTCTCTTTATTTTCTTATCATTTTCTTATCTTTATTTCTTGTGTTTAATCATGGTGAAGTGAAGTGATTTCTTGGTTTCTACATTTGGTATCAAGAGCCTCAGGTGGGTTTAGTGGTTGTGTTGTGAGCTTATTGTATTAAGCTTATTGGTTTTCTTTTTTTAGACTCATTTTACATTCGGCTTACTTTTTCTTATGTTTCTGTGGTTCCAAAACGTATTTAGTTGGGCTTTTCTAAATGTTGTATTTGGGCTTTACAAAACAGTAGATCATGATTTTATAATTTGGTTTTACCTAAATCTTCAAAAGTCTACACATTTTTGTTCTTAAAATCATCTTAGTTTTCTTTTTCACAAGATTTCGTGTCTTGTTTATTCGGTCAACAGCTTATTACAAGCTTATATGGCTTATTCTTAAAAGTTTGATGTGGGTTATCTTTGTTCTAAAAAGGGCTTATTTTCGAGCTTATTCACGATTCTTGATCGGCTTATCTTTGTTCGTACTACACGGTTTGAAAAAGAAGAAAAGAAGAAAGGACGATAGTACTTTTTGGCTTTTTGTGGAACCGATCTATCAAGCTAGCACAAACCGATCTATCATCATTCAAGTAGCAACCGATCTATCGTCTACTCAGTGCGAACCGATCTATTGTATAAGTCTTTGAGAACCGATCTATCAAGTCTTTGAGAACCGATCTAGCAAGTCTTTGAGAACCAAATCTATCGTCTACTCAGTAGCAACCGATCTAACAACTTCAATGGACCCGATTTATCAAAGCCTAGAAGGAACCGATCTATCCATAGCGTAGTACGAAACAATTTATCAAGGCTAAACAAGAATCGATTTATCATCTCCATTTGAGAACCTATCTATCATCTTTTGTGTGGAAACCGATTTAGCAATTCAACAGGAACAAAACATACACGTTTTAAGTCATTTTTTGGTTTTTTGGTTTCGTGTGACGGTTAATTACGGAACTTATAACCTATACCATTGTGATCGTGATCCTTTTTCGATCAACGTAGTATAGTTACTTTTCACCGACGATAACCATATAACTTAGCGAGACAAGTTTTATACTCGTTGCATTTTACAAAATTCAAAATGAAGAAGACGTATACTTCGGAGGGAATTTTTTTATTAATTAACTAGAATTAAAAAGTTACACATGCAGCCCTGACTTTCAAGACCATTTCAAAGTTAGTCCATTGTTGCATCATTAACCTTCAAGTTGAAACTATTTTGCAACATTAGTCCTTAGTGCTTATAATTCAACCGTTAGTCTTCCAAAGTGAATCGTTTGTGCACCGTTTGTCCTTATTTGAGTTTTAATCAACCATTAATAATTTCAAGCTGAAAGTTTGTGCACCGTTCATCGTTTTAGCTCATCAAATCGCTAACGAAAGTTCAAGTTCTTGAATTACAACAACAATTCATCATTGTTTCACAGTTTCTTCTTGATTTTGTAAAATCCCGTGAAAGATTCCATTCTTTTCTCGGTTTAAATCATAGATTTGTAAAATCCCGTGAACGTTAATTGATTTCAATCCACAACCACAATCACTTTTCCTACTTAAGATCCTACAAATCATTTTCACTTTATAATTCAACAATCACTCATCATGACTACTCCGATTACAACATCCACAACCGACAGTCAAATGCATAACAACATTATAGCAGCTGGTTCAAGGGATCGTCCACCAATGCTTGCAACGGGAAGATATGCTCAATGGCAATCACGTTTCTTAAGATACATTGACACAAGAACAAATGGTGATGCCTTGAGGAAATGCATTCTTCAAGGTCCTTACACTCCCACTACTGTCATAATCCCAGCTGTACCTGCAATAGATGATACTCCAGCAGTTCCAGAACAAACAACAGTTAAGACAATCTTGACTATGTCTCCTGAAAACAAAGCTCATTATGAATCTGAATAGGAGGCAATCCATTTGCTATTGACTGGAATTAGGGATCAAATCTACTTAACTGTTGATGCATGCAAGACAACTCATGAAATGTGAATAGCTATTAAAAGGCTTCAACAGGGTGAATCTCTTAACATTCAAGATGTCAAGACTAATTTGTTTTGGGAATTTGGAAAATTTACTTCTCATGATGGAGAGTCTATGGAGTTATATTACTTCTGATTTTATAAGATGATGAATGAAATGATAAGAAATAACTTGACAGTTGCTACGATACAAGTCAATGTTCAGTTTCTTTAACAACTTCAACCAGAATGGTCAAGGTTTGTGACAATTATCAAGCAACAACACGACTTGGATACAGTCTCATATCACAAGCTCTTTGACGTTTTGAAACAGTATCAAAAGGAAGTTAATGAAATCCGTGCTGAAAGAATAGCCAAGAATGCTAACCCATTTACACATGTTTGTTTTATTGCATCATCTTATCCAGATCTTATTATCAAGCACCAAAATCACACAAACCATATTGCACCAACATTCAATACAATCATCTCACACAGATCTAATGCATCTACCCAAATTCAAAGCAAATAGATAGCCAAACCCAATCACACCTCCATCTAAGTCCCCCAGCTTCTAAAGAAGACCATTTGCCGGGGGGGGGGGGTGAACAGCCAGAAGGATAAGGATACGCAAAAAAAGTTAACACTCATTGCAAATACTTCAAAAGGCTCTACAAACCTACCAACAACAACTTTAGAACTTCCTCAAACACCAAAAACAAGAATGTAGATAATTTCCCAAGGTATAAGAATGATAATCAGACTGGACAGTTTGGGAATCAGAGGATAGTGAATGTTGCTGGGGCTAGGGAGACCGTAAGCAGTCAGGTAGTGTAGCAGTCTGGGATACAATGTTTCAACTGCAAGGAATTTGGTCATTTTACTAATGAATGTAGAAAACCAAAACTGGTTAAAGACTCCACGTATCACAAGGAAAAGATGTTGCAGTGTAAACAAGCTGAGAAAGGTGTTCAACTACAAGTAGAGCAATCTGATTGGCTAGAAGACACAGACGAAGAGATTGATGAACAAGAATTAGAAGCACATTACAGCTATATGGCAAAGATCCAGGAAGTTCCTACATCAAACTCAAGAACTGATTCTGAGCCATTGGAATAAGTACAATACAATGCTGGATATTATGTGTTTTCCAATGAGAGACAGCATTCTGAGCAACCTGAATCTACTAGTAATACTTGTTTAGTGGAAAAGGATGATAGTAATGTCATTCCTGACTCACCGGATATGTGTGATAATGATATTTAGATTGACCAAAATGCTGAAGTTGAGCGTGCTGCACTTGCTAATTTAATTGTAAATTTAAAACTTGATGTTGATAAAAATAAAAAGATTCAAAAGCAATTAAGGAAAGCAAACGCCTCATTGACTCAAGAATTGAAAGAGTAAAATCAAGCTCTTGTCAGAGACTAGTAGAACCCTAGGGAAGCTAATATGAAATTCGGGATAGTTGCCTAATTGCACTTCAAAACAAACAGACCTGAGCTTGAGAAGTACAGGGCTTTAATGACCGTACAGTTGATTATGACAAACTTGAACGTAAGTTAAATGAAACTCTAGGACTATTAGCTCAAAAAGAATTGACATAAAAGAAGGTTTAAAACTTAAAGCCAAGAAATTTTAGTTGTTAAAGAGAAACACGATGATTAGTCAAACAAGAGTCTTTAACAAGTCACAATTTGATGGTCCTTGTCAAAGAGAAAAACAAAGGTAAAAACGATTGAAACTAAGGAAGAAAAAAGACAATGAATAAATGATTTTAGTGTAAAAGTAATTAGAGTTATAGAATGAAAATTTGTTTACAAAAGGAATCAATCAATACAAACCATTCACATGTTAGCTCCCAAAGGCCCAACATTCAATGGTAGACCAACCTTTGCAAATCCATAGTACCTCAAAAAGGCTTAATTTGAGAAACCATGTTTGTATGCGATCCTGTATGACCAATCTGATCCTGCAAACAGACTCGTCCCCGATAGGGAAGAGACTCTGACTCTTGAAAAAGTGAGTCAATCAAAATTGAATAAAGACTTAGTGAGACCTTATGACTACACAAAGCTAAATAGTCTTTATGAAATTTTTAAACCAGTATCACATGAATATCATGAACAGTTGGCACATGCAAATGACGTAAGAAAGAAAATGTGGAGAAAATCTTTTGTGAAATCTAAACCAAGTATTTTCAAAAACATCGGAATCTTACCCGTTTCCAAATCAATAAGTAAAAGTAGACAAGCATATAATGTAATGACGAATAACATAAATCATTTTAGAGAACTTGTTGATCAAGCTTGGGTAAAGCATTCTCATGATCATTTTCGTGCACCAACTACTCTTGATATGGAAGTGCTAATAAAAACATGTTTGATGCCTCTTGCCATAAAGACACAGAATGATAGTTTCACATTTGTTCATGAACTTAAGCAAGAAATGCATGCTGATTTAAAGTACGTTGAATCCCTTGAAAATGAAATTGACGAACTTGAATCTGATAAAGCAGAATTTTCAAACATGTATGATATACTTTTGCAAGAATGTGTGTCTAATGATGTTATGTGTTCTTATTTGCATTCGTTATCTGATTTAGATGCTCACAATGAATTGCAATGCTTATATCTTCATAAAGTGAAAGAATGTGAATGTCTTGCACAAAAGCTTTCAAAACAAACTGAATCTGTTAGTAAAGAAGTTTATACTGAGCTTTTATGAAGTTTTGCTAAATTATAAAACACTGATTTTTTCCTCTTGCACTTGCCATTACAACAATGTCTAGAACAATTGAAAAATGACACAGTTAGGCAAAGAAAAAGCGTCAAATGTATTTCTAAAAGAACGTGAACAATATTTTGAAATACAAGATTTGAAAGCTCAATTACAAGACAAGAACATTGCCATAAGTAAGTTAAAGAAACTCATTGAGAAATGCAAAGGAAAGTTTGTGGAAACTAAGTTTGATAAACCATTTGTTG
Organism: Tanacetum coccineum; assembly: GCA_026074375.1. Classification (NCBI taxonomy): domain Eukaryota; kingdom Viridiplantae; phylum Streptophyta; class Magnoliopsida; order Asterales; family Asteraceae; genus Tanacetum; species Tanacetum coccineum. The sequence goes on from BQNB010180980.1 coordinate 9,228, forward strand.
TTCGACAACTAAATGATCAAAGGATTCCAAAACCATCAGTTTTAGGCAAACCGACTCCGTTTTCAGACTCTCTTGAGAGGAAAAGTTTTTCACAAACAAAGTCGATTCCCAAAACTAATGTGTCAGAGGGTTTTATCAAAAACCAGGTCACTACACAAATTTTTCCTCAAACGGCAAGGCAAGCTATAAGAAACACAAATGTGATTAAACCAGGCATGTGTAAAATTGACACTAGAACAACACAAACTAGAGCACCACAGTTGCCTCAGACTTCTAGGAATACTAATCCTCGCGTGTCTACCTCTACAAGAGTAATTCACAACACTAATGTTAGCATACCACAGCTTAGGAGCACTCAAATGAAAGATAAAGTTGTACCAAACAATAGTCAAGTGAAGGTTAAGAAGACTGAAGTAGAAGACCACCATAGGATTTCTAGTATTTCTAATAAAAAAGTCGGTAACTGCGTGTAATGACAGTTTAAAATCTAGAACTTCAAATGTTAATGCTGTTTGTGCTACTTGTGGAAAATGTGTGTTTAATTCAAATCATGATGCTTGTGTTTCTAAATTTTTAAATGACGTGAATACTAGAACTAAAAAGCCTAAAGTAGGGACTATTAGTACTAGATAACCCAAAAGTTAAGCGAACAAATCTATTGCACCACCCCCTAAGAAAATAGTTGCATCGAAATCCACTATCCAAAAATCCAAGAGTTACTATAGCATGTTGTATGAGAAAACTAGTATGGCATAGAAATGATGGATAAAGCAAAATTGCCCATCAAGATATAAATGGGTTCCTAAGACAAAAACGAAATGGGTACCTAAAGTTAGGAATGAAAATGTGAACAAGAGAGTTAGTTTTGCTATATATAATGCATCTAGGATAACTATTGTCTTGAAACTCACAAATACTTTAGGATCTAATTTGTCAAGTATTCCATCGTCCTCTAATTCTCTTGCAGATTGTTATCCTATTCATTGTTGACTCTGGATGCACAAAGCACATGACGGGAAATCTAACGTTGCTGTGCAATTTTATTGAAAAATATATAGGTGCCATTTGTTTTGGCAATGATTAATTTGCTTCAATTCTTGGTTATGGAGATTTGGTTCAAGGAAATATCACGATTAACAGGGTTTATTACGTCGAAGGCCTCAATCACAATCTCTTCTCGGTTGGTCAATTTTATGATGCGGATTTGGAGGTTGCTTTCCAGAAATCAACGTGTTTCGTTAGAGATCTTCAGGGAAATGATTTACTCACTGGTAATCGTGGATCTGATCTTTATACAATTTCTATTCAAGAAATGACTTCATCAACTCCAATCTATCTCATGGCTAAAGCCTTACCAACTCAAGCATGGTTATGGCATCGAGGGACCTCTTATCTTAACTTCGAGTTTTTTAATGGGTTTAACATAATAACTTGCTTTCAAAGAAGGATGTCGTGATTGGTTTACCAAAACTGAAATATGTCAAGGATCAACTATGTTCTTCTTGTGAAGTGAGTAAAGAAAAAAGAAGTTCATTCAAGACAAAGGTTGTTCCAAGTTCTAAAGGACGGCTAAATTTGCTTCATATGGACTTATGTGGTCCAATAGCGGTATGGCTAGCATAAATGGAAGAAATATATTTCCGGATAATTAGAGACGACCTAACTCCAGATATACTTGACTCCTATTTTTAAGATCCAAGGAATGAAAACACCAGAAGTTCTAAAAGATTTCCTTCACAATAATCAACGAAATCTTAAGCCCTAGTAATTTCATTGTCGAACCTGACTAGGCAAAGAGTTTTCTATACAAGATAACACTCCATGCATTCTTCAAAGAAAAAGGAATTGAGCATCAAACCTTTACTCCTCGAACACCTGAACAGAACGGCGCTGTCGAAAAGACGAACCAACTCTCGTTGAGGTTGCTCGCACGATGCTCTCAGCTTCTAAACTTCCTTTGTTCTTTTGGGCTAAAGCAATTGCAACTGCATGCTATACTCAAAACAGATCTATCATCATCCTGACACATGAGAAGACGGCATATCACATCATCAATGACAGGAAACCTTCAATTAGACACCTTTACATATTTGGTTGCACCTGTTACTTAACCAGAGATGGTGAAAAATCTTTTTTCTCCATAATTGCATATTAGTCCTTCTTTTAACTATTAACGACTAATATAACTCCCATTAAATATTTATTAACATTTAACGCTTGTTAAGCTTTATCACTTAAATATATTACATTTAATATATTTATTATTAATTGTTTTACGTATTAACGCGTGCGTCCCTGTAGGCTCAAATAAATTCCCAGACATATATTATTTTACGTGGACATAATCCAACAACAACAAGAGTTGGATCTTCTTTTTGGTCCTTTGTACGATGAATTTTTCAACGCAGGTACTTCAAGTGTCAACAAGTCTTCTTCTCCCACCAACAATTCTAAACAACAAGACACACCACCTACAACGAATAATCCATCTTCAATAGAACCAACAACTCCAACTACAAATGTTCATGTTGAGGAAAACAACGATAATTAAGCAGAAGATACACAGGTTCAACACGCTGAATTTATCAATCCTTTCTGTACACCGGTACGAGAAGTTGCTGAGTCTTCCTCACGCAATATTGATAATTCAAATATGCATACCTTTAATCAACCACAAGATTCCGAATACCGATGGACAAAAAATCACTCATTATCTCAAGTTCGTGGAAATCCATCCAAGCCAGTGCAAATAAGACGACAACTTGCAACCGATCCTGAAATGTGTATGTTCGTGCTCACCGTGAGTATTGCTGAACCAAAAACCACTAAGGAGGCAATAGCTGATTCTGCATGGATAGAGGCAATGCAGGAAGAGCTTCATCAGTTTGACAGACTCCAAGTCTGGGAACTCGTTGACAAACCCTTTGGCAAGAACGTAATCAAGCTAAAGTGGTTATGGAATAACAAAAAGGATGAAGACCAAACTATAATTCGCAATAAGGCACGACTTGTAGCTAAGGGTTATGCTTAGGAAGAGAGTATTGATTTTGAGGAATCATTTGCTCCAGTTGTTCGCTTGGAAGCTGTTTAGATTTTCGTCGCATATGCTGCACACAAGTCTTTTCTAATTTTACAGATGGACGTGAAAATGGCATTTCTTAATGGCCCATTGAAGGAGGAGGTTTATGTTGTACAACCAGATGGGTTCGTTGATCCTGATCATCCAGAAAAGGTTTACCGCTTAAGGAAAGCTCTATATGGATTGAAGCAAGCTCCGAGAGCCTGATATGATGAACTATCAAATTTCCTAATGTCCAAAGGTTTTACTAAAGGTACAATTGACTCTACTCTATTCACGATAAGATGCGGGGAGGACATTCTACTTGTGCAAATTTACGTCGAC
>BQNB010180981.1:0-12630 GCA_026074375.1 Tanacetum coccineum
CAGCAATGAAAATGTTTCTTTCAACACAGTAGAAGTCGAAATGGTCAATGTTTTTGCAAGCAACGTCCCACATCGTAAATAAATAGAAATAAACATGTTGTTTAGTGAACATGTACGACTATTGTCACCAAATATCATGTTGTGTAATTTTCCTCCGCTTTTTGACGTCAAATAATTATTGTGTTGTAATTTTTGTATTTCAAATAATTTAGGCGGTGTTTGGGGCTGCGTTTTTACCCAGAATATCTACTTATCATGTTTAAAAAACGTGGATAATCTGATTCAAGTGTTTGGCTAAGCAATCTTTAAAATCAATTATTTACGTTTCAACCCTCCCAAAACGCAGTTTTTGAAAAGCAGCTTGCCACTTACTTTTTGCAAACGCAGTTATCAACTCCTATAACAATTACGAATTTGCCCCTTGACACGTGTATAATTTTCCCTTTATGCAACTTCTTATCACGTTTCCGTATTATGTTCGGAATAGAGATTCTTTAATCACTGAGAAAAGGAGAATACAAAAGCCACAAAAGCAAAAATGTTATTGTTGTTGCGTCAGATCTGAGGAGGCGACAAAGAAATGAACAACTGAAAGGGAAGCCCTAGTGTTTTTAAAGCAAAGTTCTAAATTCATCATGAAGGCTCAATCATACAAAAACTATAATGTAATTAGGGGTGTTGATCGGTTCGGTTATCGAGTTATTCGGTTATTTCGGTTCGGTTAGTTCGGTTAAATTTTTTTTGTCAATCTGAAAACCGAACCATTGTTTTACGATCTTTTTGTTGGTGTAAAGCTAGAGGTAGTTCTAAGTTAAGATGGGATAGTTGGATTCAACACCCATATTTGATTTCTTTGTAATTGTCTAGCTTCTTGCTAGTGTTTCTAATAAAGTTGCCGTTCAAAAAAAAAAAGAATTCAACCGAACCGAAAACCGAATTCGAATTCGGTTCGGTCATCGGGTTGACCCGAATAACCCGAATTTCACTATTTAAAAAAAAAAAAAATAATTACATAGATTTTTAGTAAACAAAAAAATATTGTTAACATAAAAAGTGTTTTTTTATATTATGATAACATTTTAATGGTATATAAAAAATAAAATATATATATTTATATGAATTCGGTTTTCGGTTTTTTCGGTTTTTCTGCTCACCCCTAAATGTAATATCATAAAAATCCCAATAAGCTATAAACAAATATGTAACTCATACTCGTAAGTCATTAGTCATGGTTGTTTTAAAAGTGCCACTTTTTTATTGATTAATTAAGTGTTAACATGTTGTCAAGACTCAAGAGTTACAAACGTTAGATAAAACAACTCAACGATGAACATGTCTATTTTGGTCATTTAACCTATCAAGTCATGAGATAATCTGATTTGCCAAACACTCAGAAAACTGATTATCTGATTATTGCGATATCAAACAGCATAATCAAATCCAAATACTATATTTCAAAATCACGTTTTATAACAGCTGATTATCTAATTATCCGTTTTCAAAACGCATAATTTATTTTTGATAAGCAATCTCAAACACCCCCTTAGTAGGGGTGAGCATCGTTCGGTTTTTTTATAAAATCGAAACAGAACTGAAAAATTTCGGTTTTTGATTTTTAAAAACCATTCGGTTTCGGTTTTGTGTCGGTTTGATTTTCCGGTTTGATTTTTTGATCTTTTGGTTTCTATACGATTTATCGTGCTTTGCTTTTACAAAGTTGATTTGGAATGTATCATAAACCAACATCTTCAAAGCTTTGAAGAAACAATTCAAATAAGAAAAACAAAAAACACAACAATGACAATAAGAAATAAATGACTATATAAAATCTTAAAAATTTATGTGTTATAAAGCAACACAATAACAACGATAAAAATCTAATAAAAAAAAAGAAGAGAACTTATTATGTGTCATAAATGGCATGTTCAAGAAACATATGAAACAAATAGTAGTTACTTGACATGATACAATTAACCTAGCGGAGCATATATTCATCGTCCCTTACCACCGATCATAACTTATTTTTGTTCCGATGTTTATAAAGATCGGTTCGGTTTATATTGGTTTTTTTTCCATGCTAAAACCAAACCGAACCAAAAAATTATGTGAATCCGAAAACTGAACCATTGGTATTTTAATCGGTTTAGGTTTTTAGGTTTTGGTTCTTTGCATGGTATCATCTTCATGAACAACACCACTTGTGTTACGTTCATTAAAAAATGTATCATGAATTAACATATATGAGCGTTTAAATAACACATTTTATGCTACTTATAAAACCAAGGCCGTCTTGTTGTTTTCTGAAGCTCTGTGCACAGTGGCGGAGCCAGAAAAAATAATAATCTTTTGGGAAGGAGTACAAGTTTGGTTATTTATAATTTTTTAGTTAAATTTAAAGGTCTAGTTTTCCAATAAAAATAAAAATACAATAAGGGGCCTAGTTTGTACAAATCAATAAGTTATTAAGAGAATATTTAAGACCCACTTTATCAGTCTCTCAAAAGTCACGATCTGTCTTTCCCCACGTTCCCTCTCCGCCATTTTTACCGAATAGCAGAAGACGTTTCAGGCCACCAATTTGATTTCCGGCCAGAGTCAATAAGCGCAGAGGGCACTCTGAGTTTTATGCTGAGGGCACTCAAGCTTTTTTCTACTACTGATATTTGCTTTCTTATATAATTTATGTGTCGGCAGGAGTTTTGTCGAGGGCATCACCCCCCACAAGTCATCACATGGCTTCGCCCCTGAACAAAGGGATCCATGTTGAGACGACTAAGAAGTGCAAGCTTTTTTCTTACATACACGTAACTTGATGAGAATCACAAAGCCGTGTTTAAGAGTGAGCAAGGCGGATTACCGTTTAGAGCCTCAAAAATTTTAGAGGCCCAAAATTTATGCAATTAATGTTATATGCATGTGTACACATATTTTAATTACATGATACCTGCATCCGTTGCAACACGTGATCACCAATCACCATACTAGTATTATAAATGTGTCTCATTTATAATACTAGTATGGTGATTATAAATGTGTCTCATTTATAATACTAGTATTATAAATGTGTCTCACCTCTTATACATATTGAGTAGCGATCAACTATATATACCAACACACATCAAAACTATATATACCAACATTTCTTTCTTTATCTGGTAAAAGCTATTGATACGCAAGATAAACTTTTAAAAGACTGAAATACGTAATTAACTATATCTGTTACGAGTATTGCCAAAATACTTTTAGATTTTTTTCAATATACGTAATATGACCGGGTATGTGACATGTTTGACCGGTTACCACTAAGAAAACTTACAGTTTGGTCACTGTGGTTTGCTTTGACTTCTACCGTTAGTCTCTTGATTTTTTTTCACTTAGAGAAGTTACGCTAATGGTCACTGTGATTTGCGTTAACTTTCATTTTTAATCCTTGATTTTTTTTCCGCTTAACTCTTTTTTCTACTTTTTTTTTCATTTATTCATACAACTTTATGTTTTTTTTTCTGTTTTTTTTTTCAAATTTTCAACAATGTACGTAATATGACCGATATGTTACCAGTTTAATGGTTACTTATTAGAAAAATTACACGAATGATCACTTTTACACTTGTTATACATATATTTTAACGCAACGTTTAGAGAAATTGTTTTCATTTAAAAGGTATAATAAGTTTTTTTAAAATAGTGTGTCAATAAGTGTAAAAAAATTGTAATAAGTGTACAAAATAATTAGTGTATGAATAACGAGAGGGCATACTGCCCGCGCGTTGCGACGGGGTTAGCTTAATGTCAAAAGGTGTGTTTAGCTTTTATAGTAGTGAAGTTTTGATTTTTTTTTCGCTGGCTTAGTATTTCAAGTTTTAGCTTAATATTTAACCTTTTACTAACTTGTGAGTATGGCTCCTATTTTTATTTTCCTTGGTTTAGCCCAATTCTTCGTCATTACAGAGCCTATATTTTTTTGGTCTATATACATGGACTCTATAGTACCCAAAAACACCAGCCCAATAAAAAAGTCCAGTAAGGAAAAACTCAAGCCCTAGCTATTTTGTCCCCATTCGTAATGAGGATTAGGAGTATATAAATTGGAGAAAAAGAGAAAGAAAAACAAAAAGTTGTATTATTAAATGAAAAAAAATATAAAAAAACAAAATAAAGTGAAAAAAGTCAAATGACTAACGGTGAACGTCAAGTCAAACCACATAGACCAAAACTGTAACTTTTCTTAGTGGTAACCGGTCAAACAACTCACATATCAGTCAATATTACGTACATTGTTTAAAATGAAATTGTTTTGACAATTCTGGTAATAGATATAATTAATGACGTATTTTTTTATGTTTTAAAAAAATATCTTACGTGTTTATAGTTTTCACATTTTTTTACTCGATGTTGGACAAACTTTACATCAACGCAAAATTTTACGTCTTAATTTTCGTAAGAGATGATTCGTCCTTTAGAGTAACAACAATATGTGAACATCATAATTAATTCTATCTGTTGTTTTTACTCTCCGTATAAAATATACATCATTTAGTTTTTATGCTACTATCCTAAAATCAAGTGATCACGTGGTTTTGTTTTTCGCTTCTGGATAACTGACTGTAACTAACAAAGTTGTTAATCTTCATGCAGTATGATTGTATCTATTACCACGGGGCACGGCTGATTCAAAAGAAGTTCATGAGATTGAAGTTGTTAATAAGTGTTTATAGCAAAGTCAAACCACTGTCTTATAAAAAAAAAAAAAAAAATCAAAAAATAGTAGGAGTATGTGGTGGAAATGTGTGCCAAATATATTACAATTTTCATGAGATTTGAAGTTGTTACTACCCTCTTCCAAATCAAAATTTACAGTGTCGTCTGCTGGATTAAAGTCACTAAATCATACTACCACCGTCTCATATTAAGTGTCCAAGTTGACTTTTTTGAGTCTTTGTTCTACAACTTTGACTCTAAATATTTTTGTTTGTGTTATATAATACTTGATGAAAATTATACCAATGAAAAATACATTTAAAACTCAATCCATTTATATATTTTGCATCAAGTATTATATAACACAAAAAGAATTAGTTAAGGTCAAAGTTGTAGAACAAATACTCAAAAAAGTCAACCTGGACACTTAATATGGGACGGAGGGAGTACTAAATACAAATGTTACAACACGATAATTATCTGGATTAAAGTCACTAAAATACTAAATAAAAAAATTACAACACCATAATTATCTGGATTAAAGTCACTAAGGGGGTGTTTCTTTTCTTCTTAGTGGGGAAGATTTGTGGGCCCAAACCCGTATTGCATCTTAATTGGGGGAAGCTTTAAAGCTTCCCTCTCCCCAATAAGTGGCTAATTAAGTGGTTCATACGGAACCATTTAATTTAGTAAACACCCCCTAAATCATACTAAATACTCCCTCCGTCCCAAAATAATAGTCCCCTGTTGACTTTTTAAGTCTTTTTCTTTCAACTTTGACTTTAAATATTTTTGTTTGTGTTATATAATACTTGATGTAAAGTATACGAATACATTCGTTTTTTAATTTATTTTAATTGTTATAATTTTCATCAAGTGTCATATAACACAAACAAAATTATTTAAGGTCAAAGTTGATAAAGAAAGACTTAAAAAGTCAACATGGGATTATTATTTTGGGACGGAGGGACTACAAAAATTATTGGTGTAAAAAAACAAGCAACATGTACACGTGTGACAATAGTTGTGCATGTGCACTAGACAAATGCTACTTGTTTAATTGTAAACAACAAACCTTTTGTATATAACTTCTTTTCATTTCTTTGCGATGTGGGATATAACTTGCGAAAACATTGAATATTTAGGGTATGTTTGGCGATACGGAGCAGTAAGCAGTAGCAGTAGCACGAACAGTAAGCAGGAGCAGTAAGCAGAACAGTTAGCAGAGCAATAAGTACTAGCTGTTTGTTTAAAAAATGTATTTGGTAACGTAGCTGTAAACTGTATAAAATTACAAAAAAAACATATAACCTAATTAAAGAAATTATAAATTTTATATCTGAGGATATAAATGTAATTTTATAACAAACCGCTAGGAGCAGTTCTGAAGCATTTGAGATTGGAATGGTTAAAGAATATTCAAATGCTTGTTGAGGTGTTGCCAAACAAGTTTTTCATCTCAAATGTTTACCGCTTGTCGCTCCTAAACGCTCCAAAACACTTGTTGCCAAACACAACCTTAAACTTGGGGCTATGGCTGGCGAAGGGCTTATGAGCTTGCACTTCTACAATAAACTAGATTATAAAATAAGTCTCATTTATCACATAGGCTTATGAATGCTTTTATAAGCTATAAGCTTAAGTAAGCTCAAGTCCATAGAGAAGGGATTATGGGAGCTTATAGCTAGTTAAATTACTTAAATAACCTTCAAAATATAATTGATTATCACGCAAAAGTTAGAAATATATGTGAATTTAATTGGATGCATTTTTATATCATTTTACATTAATAAGTTTCAGCTCCAACTAATTCGTCAAATAATTTTATAAAAAATAAGCTTGAGTTTTTGGCTTATAATATAAGCTCCATTATCAGCCCTAGTCCAACTCATTGGGTCAAACATACTTTTTGTGTGTTAAAAAGAAATATTTTCATTTCGATGTGGGACATTGCTTTACTTTGGAACGAGCTCTAAAGTATAAAGTTAGTGAGAAGCCCAATAAAGGTCATTATGGGCTACATCTTTTAACATCTTGATTTCTAAGAATAGTGAATTGTATGTATGGGTTTAAGATTAGAGTGTGTTCAAGGACTTAACTATCTGATTTCAACCACGATATAAAGCAAACCAAAATTTTGAGATCATTTCGCTACGGTTCATCTAACTTTGACTCTTTGAAATTTAACAAGACCCACAAGTGTCTCGAAGGTGAGTTTAATGGGATGTTCCAAGAAATGTTGGTTAACATGGGTTGTCGGATGCTCCTTTCGTTTGTTCAAATGTGGTAGTATTTGCTTAAAGACCCGTGGCTCGTAACTTTGTTTGCAGACAATGTCCTTTAGCCTAGACTCATGCTTTGTATTAACATTATCTTTTTTTGGGTAAAGGGGAATTTCCCTGGTAAAATATATAAAACCCAAAAGCTAATAAGTACAATGGAATATGACTGACGTGCCACATTAACCTCAAGCAAACGCTTGAACTTCTAAGAGATGCAATGACATGCCATCCGTCTAAATCCTAATCAATACATAACCAATCACACCAATAGGGAAAAACCATCGAACGGTGCAAAGACAAACAATAACAAACATGGATATTAAATTAATAACACCTCCGGGATCTTCCAACGCTTCATGAGCTCCATTCCGGCAATGGACTTCTTGAAACGACATGACATAAGCTTGAGACGCACAGCTAAAACCACACATTCAATAACTTGAGCAGACGACCTCTTCAAACCCTTGAATAAACGCTCATTCCTCTTTTGCCACACGAAGTATGCAACAGCAAGAACAAGCTTGGAAATAACACTCTTGGACGTGCGTCTATTAGCCGTAGGAGAAATATCATCCATAATCAAATCAATAGATGACTGGGTAGAAGGCAACCCCGCCAAATCTCGCAAATGAAACCACACCTGAGAAGAGAAGGGGCACTCAAAGAAGAGATGCTTAGGAGAGTCCGGAGTGGTCTCACAAAGCGAAAAACAACTCAACATAGAACCAGCCACGTCCCAACTCCACAATCTGTCTTGATTTTTCAACTTCTTTTTACAATCAGCCAAAGATTAAAGGCATGCCTCGGAATACAATTAGGATACCAAACCACATGCACCCAATTAACCTTAAAACCCCTAGGACGAATAGATTGCCAAACTAAACTAACCGCAAAGGGTTTAACAACACCTAAACTCGTGCGCCACTCGAGCTTATCAGGAATACCTTGATACAAACGAGGGGAGGGGATAGCCAATAATGAGGGATACTTCATCCCAAGATCAGGAGGCCACTACAACAAACCCGATCCTATAATATTAGCAACCATTGAAGTCGAATTTAACCCCGATCGAGACCTATCTCTAGGCGAGACAACATCAGCAAGAGGGCTAAGAGAACACCACCTGCCAAACCAAATAGAAGTATTCGCCCCATCTCCAATCTTGTGCCATAAGAACTCACGTATGCATGGACGAAGCTGTAGAATCTTCCTCCACCCCCAATGAGATAATGTATTAACATTATCTCATTATGTGATTTTTTTTTGAAATGTTACTTAAAAGATTGTCCGACTTATTTAAAATGGTAAACGGTAAACATAGGATTCACATTGAGACTACTACGAAAGTTGAGCTTCTTTCTTAGATATGCATGGTTTAATCATAATCCCGTGGGTAAACGCTAAACACATGATCTCCTTTAAGATCGCATTTCTCAGATGTATGCATCTTAGCTAGATTTTTGTGGATAAACCGTAAATAGATGAGAACTTTTTAGACTACTTGGAAGAAATCACACCTTTTTTTTCACGCAACATGTTTTCGCTCAAATGTTCCTGGCTTAATCAGATTCATCGATAAAACCCAAATCTATGGGTGTTTAACTGTTTATCAGTTCGGTTATCGGGTTGTTCGGTTTGGCCAGTTCGATTAATTTTTTCTTTTTGGCTAAAACCAAAAACCGAACCGAATTCGGGCTTAACTAACCGAAAACCGAATTTGAACTCGGTTCAATTTTCGGGGTTGACTTGAATTACATAATTTATATTTTTAATAAATTAATTATCACATTAAAAAGGTTATTCTAAGCTTAATAAGTGTTTTATTTATCCTAAAAATGTTTTCCAGGTGTCTATTTATGCATATAAATATATATACAAAAGAAATATTCATACATTTTCGGTTCGTTTCGATTGACGTTTTCTTAGAACCAAAATCAAACTGAAAACCGAATATCTAATTCGAGTCGGTTTAGTTTTAACAAATTTGGCTTCGTTTTCCATTCGTGTAACTGTTACACCTGAATATTGAACACCCCTACCTAAATCAACCTAAAAACAAAAATCAATCTTATCGGGTTATAGGATCAACCCGATAAGACCCGAAAATCAATATGTAACCTTTCTCCTAATATTTTTAAGATATTTAAGTTATGCTTACTGTAATGGCTGCTAGAAACTTTGTGGTGCATTTTTTAAAATATATAACTTGTGCTTTCCATTTTACATTTTTAAGATATTTAATTTGGAGAAATGATTAGGAAGACTAATTTCATGTATAATGGATTTATGCAACCAATAAAATGCTACCACGCGTGTTTAGGCATGAAATTAAGCACAATGTTTAGGTTTCCTAATAATTTCTTAATGTGTGCTTTGCATTTTACTCTAGATAACTAACAACAGTTACAAGACAAATATCTATACTACATTATAATGGAGATTTGATCAAATATCTATACTACATTATAATGGAGATTTGAACACCCCTATGACTCGGCAAAACCAGAACCTCCTCCACCACCGTACTACCACCAACGAAAGCCGATCTAAATCCCCCTACACCACCGCCGAGAGCCGAGCACCAAGTACACTTATCTCTTCCGCCATCCCACCACATGAACTCCACCACCGTACGTAACCACCACCGTTCATTCCCACCACCACGGTATATGACCACCGCCGAACATCCCCACTATGAAACCCAAACATCCACTGAAATCGAAATCCCCACCACCACAAACCACGACCAAGAGAAACTTTTTCAAGTTCTAATATACTTTTTAAGTTTTCTTAACAGATTTTTGTAAATTAATCAAGTTTTGATTTTTTTAGATCTGTAGGTTTTGGTTGTAGATCTAAGTTTTTATAACGTTTTTGTTTTTTTTTGTAACAGCCGTTGGTGGCTGTCGTTGCCATCTTTTATCTTGTAAAGGAAAACGAAAATATGGACTTTCGTATTTAAAAAAGAGAATGTTTCCTTATTAGGTATGCTCGATCTAATTAAATATTTTATTTAAATGTAAAAAGAAAATAATAACTAGATCTTTCCCGATTTGCTTAAAATTTTATGAAAAAACGTTTTCGTTCTCATTCCTTAAAAAATCTAAACATGCACATGGGCCTCTATGTTATTTTTACATAATATTGGGACAAAAGTATAAATTTAAAAATAAAACCGGATGAGTTCATCCCATCTCATAACCCATAACTAAAGGTAACATATTCGCAGAACCTTTTATCCATTCATCCATTCTACCGCAAAGAAAAAACCCCTTCAATATGAACAATTGATCGAGAATAACAATTAATCGACTACTTCGATAATATTTTGGGTTCCATGTCTACATTTAATTAATTGACACGTCTACTGATAACAGTTTGGTTCAACAGGTAAACTTCTTGTCTGATTATAATCACACAAAATAGGAATAAGCAAGTTTGGGTAAAAAAAATTTGTTTATAGCAAACTGCTTTTTTATATGTTATTAGCGGGTTTTACATTAGAAATGATGCTGATGTGGTCGCCGTAAGAGAATTCAACAAGAAGTTTTACAACTCCCTAGGAAGACTACATAACCGTTGTAATAGCAGTATAGACAAGACTCGGGGTTGTTATCGTTCTCTAGGGGAATAGGTTGGAAAGGCTTGATCATGGTCTAACAGAATTTTAGAGGTTGAGGGAAGATTATTTTTGTATTTTTATGTTTATGAGAAAGCAGTAAAATCATATGTTTGAGAGGTTTGGTTGGTTTTAGCTATTAAACTAAATAACAAACTACGCTAATAGTGATAACAATATAATAAAAAGATTGTATTAATTTAATCATGTATTACTCCCTAGATTATTTTTTCTAGTGTTGTTGCTTTGTCACACTTGTATGATCTATGTAATTATTTCCTAAGTCATGAACGGATTACACCAACCCGCCGTCTATTTAATATTCCGTTGAGGCGAAACGTAAAGTAAGATAGTATGAAGACTATTACCCGGCCCCCAAGAGTATATTAAATGCAATTGAAATATATTAAAATTGGATCAACCATATTAAGGGTAAGGTAGTATGAAGACTGTTACCAATGGTATCATTTCTCCACAACCATGTTTCCCTAGACATATCGACAACAATATAGACAAAAGCTGGTTTTCTAAAGACTAACATGCATATTCATCACAAGAAGCAACATCACTAAGATCTATATTCTAGGATTCATACAATCATAAATGAATACAATAAGGAGCTTAGCCAAACATGTTAAAAGTAAAGCAAGAATAGTAAAGAATCAAACAACAAGACATATTAAATGATTAAGATAGTCTTACTTGATTAAAACATGAATTGAAAGAGTTACAATAGGGTTTTGAAGCCCTAAAATCGTCCTAATAAGCTGCCAAATGAACTAGGGTTCGTCTCCCCTTTTTACTCTAAAGTTACACCCATAAAACTCTAATTTCGGGTCTATATTTATAAGAATATCGATGTGATGGCGTCGCGTTTATTTTTTTTTTAAATTCGAAGACATCGTCATGAGTAGAATATTCTAGATAATAGGCTAGGTCTTGTATTCTGATGCCGTCTTGAGATCTTGTGACGTCGTCTTGGTATGGATTGTGACGGCGTCACGTGTAATCTGTGACGCCATCTCTAGCCTCTGAGTAGAAATTCTTGAGATGTTTGGTGTACCGTAATCTGTCTGTTTCCTTCTACAAATGAGCCAAGTCACGTGTATATTCCTCCCAAATGCCTTCAAAAATGGCTGAATAACCCAGAAAATGAATGATTAAGTACCTTTTTAGCATAAATGCACTATTAGGGGTTAAAACACCCGAAAAAAGTGTATTAAAATACACCTCATCAATACCCATACCTATGGGATCTCTTAAGCATGGTCCTCCATAAAATAGGCTTTTCTACATAGACAATAGCCGATAGTGTAGTAATTGATGACATCAAAAACGTCTATTTATAGCATTCGTTAGCCTATGATATAAACCCATTTTGTATAGTGTATTGCTAAGAATTGTTTACATAATCGTTTATATTTAGAATTACAGTAATTACTGGAGTAATTGGTGAAACATAGCAAAAGCGCGCATAGCAAAAGGCGCGCATTCTGGAGCTTAAATGAAGATATTTTGAAGATTACTGTTTCTGAAGACCAATACGCCGTATCCATCAAGAAAGATACGACGTATCCGTGCATGCACTCACCAAACACCACAAAAGGAATAAAGATCAATACGTCATATCCAGAGGACTCAATACGCCGTATTCAAGATATGGAATCAATATAATATTCTGGAAGATATCAAATGTGGTCCCTACTCCAAGAAATCCCCAATACGCCATATCCAACCGACTTCCAGACCTTATAAATAGAAAACTCAAAAACGAGTTTTAAGTGTGCAAAATCATATTCTCGATACCTAAACCACAAAAGTCGATTTTTAGAAGAGAAAAAGAGCAGAAGAGGTCGAGCAACGTATTCAATTCCATAGGAGACATCGTGTAATTCCATATACTTTAGTAATCGTTTAGTTTTGTATGCGACCTATCATTTAACTGGATCTAGCAAAGTGGACCAAGTGGATCTAGAGTCCAGGATAGCTCTCCATATAGTAATTTATACATCTAGAATAATAGTTACACAA
>BQNB010180983.1:0-11751 GCA_026074375.1 Tanacetum coccineum
AACGATTTGAGAAATATCAATAGAAGCATAGAGCTTAATAGCAATTTAGTATTATCGTTTCTTCTTAATTCTTGTGTTAAGATTCCTCATTAACACTTGATATTCATAGTCAAAGTCTCTCATATAGTTAATTTGGATTTATCTAAGTTATCTATCGTCTTACAAAGGCTAGTCAGATCCTAAACCAAGGACCTTCAGATACAGTCACAATAGTGCTTCCTGACCAACATTAGGGAAAGTTTTCAGAACAAAAAGTTATTCACACCATGTATCTATCCGAACAAACTCAAATGTTTCTTTGTCATAAAATGACGACTCCAAGCGCATATGGCGTAGAGTGACCAAGATGATGTTTGCATTGTTCGGTGCTAAGTGATGAAGACTTATATTTAACATCGTTTTGACAGTTCGATAGTTTGACCTTGTAGACAACATATTAGTAACATTTGAGATGTGACTCTATATTGGATACATTGAATTGGTAAGGAAAAATGTTTATGAAACACCCCTTTCTCGACTTAATTTTGACCAAAAATTAAGAAAATTTGCTCAAACGCATAATCGAGAATGACCTTATGTCACTCCTTAATAAACTAATCAAAATCTATTATAACTTATCCTTTGAAAGTATTTTTAATACAAAGTAGACTCAATCACCTTTAAAATGACGGGTGGCGCGACCTCTAACGACTTACGGTTTATTTTTTACAAAATAAAGAAAACGACAAAAATCTGGAAAAGGTATCATACGACTGTATGGTAAACTACCATATGGTTGTATGGTCATTCGTGGAGCATATGGATATATGCTTAAATAGCATACAGCTGTGTTGTCCTTTCACATATTATGCCAAAATCACATTTTAGAGCATACCGCCGTATGCACATATACCATATGGCTATTTCGTCTCTGACCTGCACTTTTGCTAATTTTCTACATTTGTTATTTTTTAGAAAACCGACTTAGACAACTTGACATGACACGAGACTTTCCAGAATACTTTAAAACATCATATAAGTCAATAATATATAATAGCTTGGTCTCAAGGACTCGCGGAAACGTACTTTACAAAGTGATGGGTGTTTTTCCAAACACCCCTTTTTGACCCATTTCACCCAAAATACATGTACCGAATACATGACATCCAATTCTAAACCAAGACTTAGACTTGGAAAACTCTAAACCATATATACAATTCATTTCAAGACACTAAAACATACAACTTGAGGGTTCAACATGTATGGGCTCGACATCTACACAAACTTCAAACGCATAATCTAACATACTTCTAATTTCTGAGCTTCCACTTCTATACCTTTATTAAGGCTATACCTCCATCACATATAAACCTACAAAAGTGGTTAAACAACTAAACCGTAAGCGAACGCTTAGTAAGTAAAACATATATAACATAGAATTATACATCATAAATCATATAAGCATCAATCTCACCAACATTAATACATAAGACTACTTTTCATAATCACTTACACATCACATATAATAATATATAACATCAATCATACCAAGTCCTCACATACCTTTTCTTAGGGTATATCACACTTACATACACCTCTATACAGACCTCTGTATAGTATATAACTCCTGCACACACTGCTCGAACAAACAAAGAATACAAACAAGGCTTACGGAAAGTAATTGCGGAATGTAAATCGATACAAGATATAACATGGTATCCATGACTAGGATAGTCATGGAAGTCCACGAGATCCAACAAGAGAGATAGTATTAAGCTCTGAGCTAAACTGCTCAGGCTCGTGCAAAACTGCACGATCGTGCTATATTGCACAATCATGCCAAACTATACGACCCATGATAAACTGCGCGGGGTACAAATACATAATCAAAATACAATTTACAATTACAATGAGGGGGTATTTATAAGTGTGAGACCCTAATCCACTTTATTCATTTTATTGACTTGGAATATAAACCTTCATAACTTAACAATCTCCCACTTAGAGGCTGATCACTTCACTGCTCTTCCATCTCAAGTAATCTCTGTAAACTTCGAACCATATTTCCTTAACAATGCTATCACTCTAACAGTCCTGTACCGCCAAACATACCGAACACGCCGCACTAACCAAACACAGGGCTAGGATACTTTCAATACAAGGTATCCTAAACAACATCATCAAACTGGGAATAACCTCTCTCTCTCTCTAGTAAGACACCAACCTCCGTTCATCAGTTATCTCAAAGGCCAATTGAAGCTGCGTAAAGCTACAACTTCTCTGTTGTCACCACCTAGGTGAGCATATTTGCAGGGTTCTATGCTCTAAGAATCTTCTTCAAAGATAACATTCCTTCACGAGATGCATAGCACTCTGGTTATCACAAAACATAACACACTCTGTTTGGGCTCTGTCTAACTCTTCAAGAAAATTCCTCAACCATACCAACTCTTTGCCAGCCTCTATAATAGCCATTTACTTGGCTTCTATAGTTGACATAGTGACACTCTTCTGTAGTCTAGACTCCCACTTGACTGTTGTTACACCAACTGTAAAGACGTAACCAAGCACATGCTTCTCTGAGAATCTATCCTTCATCTCGAACATTAAGGGAAACTACCACTTAGGCTTGTTGAATTCTGCCATGTCTGAGCCTGCGACCAACATGTTAACAGTTGTCTAATGCAGGGTGAACCATCTTCTTAAGGTGACAACATTGGTTCATGGCACATAACTCGCACCCTATACTTTTGCATAAAACTATCAAATTTCAAGTATCGTAGACTCGATGCCTGAATCCATTAGTACATAATTTCCTTCAATTTGCACTTTAGGTTTTCTTTCTGCCCAGCTAGCTGAAAATCCTTTCTATATTGCTATGTAGATGTATCATTCAAGGCTCCCACATAAGAAGGCTCCTACAGCTACAATACTTAACGAAGGCTCGTACCTTTCGCTGCTATTCTACTCTTCTTTGACTTTGAACATCCACAAGCTTTATGATGCCTTCTTTCCTTCTTGTAATATGACTAAGGAACACATCTAGTTCTTTTCAAGTGAAACCATCTCTTCATTAATATCCTTCTTCCATTATACGAATTCTTTGCTACTCACGGCTTCTGAATAAGACTATGGTTCACCATTCTCTGTTAGTAGCAAATAGTTTAATGATGGAGAGTACCTTACCCGAGCCCTAAACTCTCTGCTGGACCTTTGTACCTGTGGAGTCTCAGATCCTCCCTCCTTGGAGGATGCTCCGTCTTCAGAGTCTTCTTCATCTGATCTTCCACTATCCTCGAAGCTCCCACTATTTTTGGACCTCTCACTCGTATCTGAGCTTCTACATGGGCTCTGAGTGATTTCCGAACGCTATCATTCTTTGCAAGGTTCTCTGGAATATCTACTAAGTACTAACACCACTTGACTCTTCTATATTGGCTTCGTTAAGCTACTTAAATCTGACTCAGACCTAGCTTTATAAATCGAGTCCACAAATGTAACATATCTATTTCGGATAACCTGGTGACTCTTCATATCCTGAAAGCTGTATCGTAGTTTATCTGAGTCACTGCCTATGAATGTACATTTCATGTCTTCTCTGCAAACATCTTTCACTTTAACAAATGAGTCACAACCAAATACCATCAAGTGTGCGAGACTAGTATCCTTCCCTCACCATTCCTCCTTTGGAATACGCAACCCTATCAAAACATAGGGTATGCGGTAGATTAAGTAGGATGTACTAAGTGAATCTACCTATAACATTTGCATAGCCTCTACACGAATCCCCGTGCTAACTGCTCTGAATGTTCGAATCAATCTTTTAACAACACCAAACTGTAGAGGTGTTTTCGGGACCATTTTCAGCATCACAATCCAATTCTCGACACAAAACTTAATCGGTCAGCTACTATACTCTCCACTATTATTAAACTTCAAACACTTCACCCGAAGGTTTGCACTATTACCTACCACAACTGCTGTTGCAGTCTTTGATAACAGTATCATAGTATTGTGATCCTCATATTGCTGCAATAAATGTAAGGCCATAGCCTTCTATATGAACTAGCTTCAACCTCTGCAGTTTCCTTGTCTTTTCTGACATTATAAAGAAAACCTTCTTCTACTTCCCTAAACCACCTGGCTTGCAGAAGTAGATATCTACCTTCCTTATACCTAGAACGTTGCCTTTGGAAGCTAACATCTTTATACTAATCCTGCTTATATCACCAAGTCCCTAGTGCTACAGAGTTGCACTGCCACTACCAACAATAATTGCGCCAATACCCTCGGGGTGTACCTTAACCATATATAGGCTTCCATGTTTATTCTCATGAGCTACAACCAAACTACCTTTAGGACTCCAAAGCCTGCATGGTAACCTTCCTCGTTAAGATGCCCAATAGAGATTAACCTTATCTTTAGGCCTGGAATGTACCTAACATCCTTTAGAGTCCAACTTAGACCAAAAGAAGTTTTGAGAACAACATCCCTAACACCTGCAATGTCGTCTTGTCATCTACTCAAAGAACCTTACCAGAGCATAGCTTGAACCTTTCTAACTCTTCCTTGCAATAGGTAGCATGGAATGATGCACCAGAATCCATAATAAGATCCTCAACCGTATTCTTAACACAACATACCAATGCATCATAAGAATCTCCAGTTGCGATGTTAACCTCCTTATCCTTGGTGGCTACAAGCTTTGAACACTGATTCTGAAAGTGGCAATTCTGGTTGCAATTCCAACATGTGATATTCTGCTTGTACTTTATCTCACCTATCTTCCATGATTTCAACTTGCTTTTGTTCTGCTTCCTTCCCTCTATTGTATACTCTGCCCCTGTTTCTGTCCTCTGCACTTAACAAATAATTTGTATATTCTCTGGATGTCTTCTGATGAATATCTTCAATAAAGAATCAAATCTCAAACCCCTTTGAACGTTAGCTTAGTAGTTCTACATGAACCACTAACTGCTGTAATAGTGCTTGACCAACTCTAGGGCTACAAAGATAACAATAACAAAGCCTTCGTGCATGTAGGTTTGGCTTTTGACAAAGGCTCCTAAAGCTTCTTCTGATATAGAGAGTCTACGATCTACATCTTACAAAAACCAAAATCATAACCATCATACTGTCGATCTTTAACTTTGCATTTTCTTCCATTGTTTATCGTAGCCTGGCTCTTGATACCACTTTGTTAGGGTATATTTCACCTGCATACACCTCTATACAGTATGTAGCTCATGCACACACCGCTCGAACAAATAAAGAATACAAACAAGGATTACAGAAAGTAATTGCGGAATGTAAATCGACACAAGATATAACATGGTATCCATGACTAGGATAGTCATGGCAGTCTACAAGATCAAACCAGAGAGATATTATTAAGCTCTGAGCTAAACTGCTCAGGCACGTGCCAAACTGCACTATAATGCTAAACTACATGATCATGCCAAACTATACGACCTATGCTAAACTGCAAGGGGTACAAATACACACTCAAGATACAATTTACAATTACAATGAGGAGGTATTTATAAATATGACCGTAATCCACTTTACTCATTTTACCGATGTGTGATATAACCCTTCACAACTCAACACCTTCTATGGTTCATAAACATCTAGCCACATCCTTGGCTAGTTTTGCCAAACTAGCTTTAACCTAGTCGTAAGCCAATGCATAATAGACCACCATTATCATCTTCTACATATCACATATATGATACAATTAATAAAATTTCATATCATAACCATTTTACTTACCTCGACTCTATAGCCAAGTTACCAACATCATCACATCTTCCAATTCTTGCAACCTAAACATAGTTATCACATACGATAACACATATTAACACTCATAATTTATATAATAATTAAGGGTGTCTAAATCTACACATAACCATAAACAAATCGTTTTTTATTATATATATGATCATAACATGATCATCATTCCTAAATTACTAATACCACTTAAAACACTAATTACCTTAACTCATTATTATAACACCTCAATACTTGATTTAGAACCATTATTACTCAAAACCCCTAATTTAGGTATATGAACCCTAGTTCATAAATTCATCTGTTAACTTAATTTATAATATTACGTACTTGTGGGATTCATTCCTAGGGCTTATCCGTGTCATAAGAACACTAACTCTTCATTACTAATCACTAAGGCTCCTTTTTCCCTCCTTATTTCTCTTCCAAACCGAACCACACCAACACACCCCAAGACTAGAACATCATAGAAAAGTATAGGATTTTACTAGTATATGACTAATTTTAAATTAGTTATGCAAGTTGGCCATTTGACATATATGGTCCCTTAAGTCTTATTTTTTCTTATTTGTGACACATTATACTTTCTACTTCCATATTACATGTACTTGATTAATGGTTTGACTTTCATGTTTGACTAGCTAATAACGTAACGCATTCAAACTTATAAAAATCATAGTTAAACTATTCCAATGGAATTCTCATAATTATATACTTAAAATTCGGTTTTGGGGTGTTACAGTTTGCATAGCCAAGACATTCAAACATATAGTAATTAGAAGGGATGTATGAGGATGAGTAGTAAACCACACTATTTATAGGGAAAGAGAATGCGAAATCACGTGACAAATACATGCTAATTTCATACATAGCTACTTGTTTCCTATCAAACTTCCACATTTAGATTTTCAAATGTTCATAGCCAACATCGCATTATATCACATGTGTGACGACATTGACGTGATAGTTTATGTGACAACCAATAAGTTTCCAGGTCAATTTTTGACTATTAACTTGGAACATTTCATTTTAAACGTATACGTATTTAATTTGACTTATAACCGAGGAGTTATCTCACATGTTGCGAAAAACGTCTTTGAATGTGTTTCGGCTTTAGAACAAGATTAGTCTACACATAACTAGTGTGTTATGATCATTACATGAATATTTCTATAAGTCACGTACATTTATTTTGCGTACTTTACATAAAACCGCTTAAGTTGCATTAAAATCCATGCATGCATGCATTTAGTCACCACCTTTGTAAAATTTTCATCTATATAAATATGTACATACAAAATTTGAATTTTGAAACCATTTTCTTCTACCCTTTAGCCATGGCTGGTCCAAACAAACCTCACACCTACATGCATGTTTTGTATTAATTTGTAACAACATTGGTACAATTTGTTATTTTGTTTTCTACCACCTTTTAGATACTAGCCATGTACCCTCCCACATTTTCTCAACTAAATTTGTCTCACCCTAGAATTAGACCTACACACCTGATACCATTTCAACTTCTCCTAACTCCATTACTACATATTTCCCTATATAAACTAACAACTAGTCTTCATTTTTCACACAACACAAAACAAAAACTATCTCTTTCTTTCTCTCTTTTCACATGGCAAAAAACCAAGAACAAGGGGTGCTAATAATTAATTTTCAAGACTTTGGCAAGATATTTGGGTGTTAGATTATTTAGTTGGTGTTTTGGTTTGACTATTTGGGGTTATATATATAGTTCGAGTTTGGTTAAATTTGATTCATCCACTCTTTTCTAATCTTTTGTAAGTAAATCAAAACCATCATGTTTTTATACATTTCATTTCATTCTTGCATTTCTATTTATCACCTACATGTGTTTGATTTATAAAAATGTCACTTGAAAGCTTAAAAATAAAAGTTACAAATAAAAAATCTATTTTGGAGCTCGTAATCATGACAGAGAAATCTATTTTGTTAAAAGTCTCTTGTTCATGCTTCATTATATTTTTTATATGTAACATGCTCAAATATCGAGACCCGCGAAAGTGTTGTCAAGTTTTTATGCATTAAGCGAATAGGAATTTAAAGTAAATATGTTGCTGAGTAGACGTTTTGTGAGTTGTTTTCGAGGACTGTAGGATTAGAGTTTGGAAGTGTGAAAGTGACTAAAAAACATACTTTTATTATAAAAAGTGTTAACAACTTGTATTTTTGAATTGAATCTGAGTTAGCTACTTTTGGGCCATTTCTGAGTGTTTTGGGCTTTGATTGGAATATAGTGGTAGTTGGAATTTTGGTAGCCCACCT
Organism: Tanacetum coccineum; assembly: GCA_026074375.1. Taxonomy (NCBI): domain Eukaryota; kingdom Viridiplantae; phylum Streptophyta; class Magnoliopsida; order Asterales; family Asteraceae; genus Tanacetum; species Tanacetum coccineum. Next base: position 8,068 of record BQNB010180983.1, read on the forward strand.
GGGATACTAAATGTTCGAGTCAGAATTTGACGAAAAGAATAAGAAACGAGCAAGATACGACTCTCCAAAGTTGGACAAATACTCTTTTTAATAAATTGTTGAAACTTAATATAAAGTGTTGACTTTTGTGTAAAACATGTTTTGATTAAAAACTCAAACACAAACATGTTGTGGTGATAACAAGTATGTAGAACTCATATGCATGTTGTACATTTTATTTTCATAAACCTAAAGCATATGCATATTAATTAGGTCGCGGTTAGGATTTGTGCATTTACACACTTGCGCGTAGTTCACGTTGTAAGGATTCTTACTTAAGGTGAGTTTCATAGCCTTAATTTTTACTCGTTTTACGAATATTTTTGTAACCCTTAGGGTGAGATACATGTCGAACACAAGTAGCTTTTAAACTTTTATGTATTGCCTAAGTTTCTATATTGCCATAAAGTCCCTACTATCATGAATCGTTAGTTACTTTGTGTAAGCACGAATGCTGTGAATAGATCTATTAGGGTTGACAACCCCCGTTCGGGTAGACAATTATGAGCTACCAAGGGTACAACGGACGCATTTCATTTGAGGTAGTACTAGGGTGTTTTGGCAAAACATTAAATTTCAGGGCAAGAATCCAACATACTAGGGTTCACACTGTTTTGTTAAGGCTTCGGTGTCATGAGCTTAGTGCAGTAGTAATAAATTTTTATATGACATTGTATGTGTTACAATAGTCATACACTTGAAATCTTGTGGTCCACATTACTGTTTACTAAAACACATGAACTTACCAACTTTATGTTGACGTTTTAAGCATGTTTATCTCAGGTTAATAATTGCATGGTAAGCGGGTAGCTTACAAATTCCATGGTTATGTCATCTGTTGAGGGTCTCATTACATGGAGTTTTCATTATAAATATCGTTGATTGTAATAAAACGTACCTTTTGCTTCCGCTATGACTTTGAGTATTTTACTTTATGTAAAACTTTATCTTTAATAAATCAATAATGTATTTTTTTAAATGACTCATATAGAGGTCGTTCTCTTATATCGTGTGTTCTTGTATTATGAAGTCATACGCCCTCAGTTGCCTTTCTGCTGCATGACTTTGGGGGCGTGATAGTTTATTCAGACATCATAGTCAATTGGATGGGAAAACCGTGACAAAGATTTATCATAGTCAGCGCCAATGCAAGAAAGTATCAAGATATCGTAGAAGTATCGTGTGCTATCGATTTGATTTTGAGTATTTCTAGAAATACACCTTGAAACCATGTCGAAATAGGAAAATATTATGGATTGAACGTTATGATTTTTTAGAACGTAAAACATAACATAATTAGAGATGTTGATGCTTTAATCGGTATGAGGTGTGAAAAAAAGAAAGAGAGTAAAAAAGTACATTTAAATTGTTTTTTCAAAAGTTTTTTTTTAAAAATCATGAAAATTTAAAGACTACACTTTTGATACAATTGTGTGAAAAAGAGTGTGTATAATGGAAGAACATTCATCAAATTTCCCCCTTTATCTATACTACTTCAATAGGTAGAGCATGGTTATTTAGACATTGGATACAGTCAAGCTGTGAGGTGGTGACATGACCCCAAAACACCCCATCCCTGGTTGACGTAATAAAATCTGATGCCATGGTGGAATTTTTTCATTTATATAAATAAGAAATACATAACTAAAATTAAAATTCGTAAATAAAAAAAGTACATTGGATGGAAATACAAATTAAAAATAACAGGTACATTAAAAAAATTAGTGATTAAGGTTCTATAAATCCAACTATGTCTTTGTCGACGTAGTTGTGCAACTTCTTCCTATCGTGAAGTTCTCTTTGGGTTTTCCTAAAATGTAACTCGCAATCGTTCCGGATCCAATTACGTTGAACTGTCAGTTTGTGTAGTACAATGAAATCTTATACATATATGTAATTGGAATTGGTTTTTATATGAGCTTACAAAATCATGTTATGGTAATATAATACAGAACAAATAAAATTGATCTCTCGAAGCGAGTTTGATTTGGGAACCACTGTGGGCTTTGAGTTATATAAATCCCCAACAACCCAGCAGGGACACTAAAATGCTCGTTTAATATTTTTTTTTGTGGCAGCTTTCTTGAAAGTCTTTTAAATTTTCATTATATTTTCGATATCCTTGTAACTAAAATACAGTTTTTGTACAAACTGTTATACATTGTTTGGGATAAAAGTACCGTTTCAGCTAAAATAGTAAACCTTTGTTGTATGCTTTTTTCTATTTACTACAAATGTGATCCATTCTCAGAGCTTTATCAACAAGAAGGTAATCAAATAACGGGAAACCTTATAACACATTAAGGTCGTTCTTTACCCTCGGAACACCAAAATATGCATGCCAAATCCACAATTTATAAGCCGCAACAACTTCTAACTTAAGAGTCCTTTGAGTTGACCATGTAAGGTAACGAGGACAATTTGTCCATTCCCAATACATACAATCAATACTCCTGAGCATTCCCGGGAGTCCATCTTCTTCTTCGTGCAATGCATATATATTTTGCTATCATTTAAATTGGGCTTTCTTAAAAACTGTTCTACGTGTAACATGTATATACATTTTGTAAAGTTATCTAAACAATCTCGTAAACAACGTTCAACAATTTACAAGTACTCGTCAAATGCATCGAGTGCTGAGTCGTATGCCAATTGGCGCATGACGGATGTGCATTTCATAATAGGACTAATACTTGCACAACCCATAAAATCGTAACATTGTTTAAAAAAATGAAAGTATTCGGGAAGAGGGTCAACATCGTAATTTGTAATATCATTAACTATATCTTTAAAATGGTGTTAAGAACTGAGGCTAGGGTTGATAGGGGTAATGGCGTGGGAGAACGGTTTACGCTGGGCAGGAGGGAAGGCCAAACGATAACATCGCAAAAATTAGTATTTTATTGTGGTAATTAGGAGGAAAGACTTCATACGCCAAAAATGAGTCTCAATAGCTGTTGTTCCGTCTCTTCTCGTTCATGTGGTATGTATGTCATAGTCTTAGGACCCGGTCTCAAACCCCCGGTTTCTTGATTACTAAAAGCTAAAAATTGTTCATAAGCCTTAAAATCCCTCATATATCGCTTCATACTGTCTTTAAAATAAATATCATAATGATCATAGGTGTTGGGATTCATAGTAGTTTTTTTGAAGGAAAAATAAGTATTGTTGTTGTAGAAATTATATTAGAAGTGTGTGTCAAAATTGGAATAATAAGGAGATATTTATGTAATTTTTAAGGGGTAAAATTTTAAAAAAGGTATAATAACAGCTTGTTTTGGTCCCATATTTCATATCCCCCCCTTTTTTGACCGTTACACAACAACTACAATTCAAAAAAAAAATGCTTGGCACTAGCTGGTACTTACGGCGCGAGAAGCCTTGACGCATGGTCTGGTATGATGTCTGGCGTCGTGGGGTGCGCTGGTGGTATGGCTTGGTGCCATGGCGCCACTATACCGAACTCTATTATGGTGGAGAGGGGTTACATGATGAAAATTATAGTTGTAGTGTTTAAGTCACCGATTACAAATAAATGATATATCTATACTACATATAGACTACGAATGTGTTTTTTTTCTAAAACTTAAAAAACTTAAAAATGAGTAATCTTGTTGGACTAAAATATCACTACTTATAAAAGAC
>BQNB010180987.1:0-12629 GCA_026074375.1 Tanacetum coccineum
GCATGTTTATCTCAGGTAATTGAGCAACTTATGGCACGGAGTGGCACAGACTTGAAGATGGCTAAACTTGTTATCATTTAAACTTTATGTTTATAGATTTTGGGACCTCCTTTGTAAAACTCTAATATGATATTGAATGATAACTAAATTTTCCAAAACGTCTCTTTATGAGTCGTTTTCTATGATTATGTCTGTTGATCCATGAAGTAATACCCCAGATTAGATTCCGCTGCTATATGTCAAAAATGGGGGTGTTACACTTACCGTTCCCAGTTTCATGTTTTGCGGGTTTGTAAGATAAGACCAAGCTAGGTGTTAGATGGAGCGTAATGGGTTAAAATGGTGTAGCTCGTGGGTTAGGTAACGAGCTTCTCATTTCCATCATTTGTTATTAGTTTGGAATGCCCCAAAGCAAGTCATTATCAATAACAAGTTTTATAGTACAAGTCATGTACGTTTCATAATTACGATTTTTAAAGGGGCATTTGGAATAAGCCCTTTTACATGTAAAAGTTACGCTTCTGCCTATTTTATTAACGTATACAGATTTGAGACATGTTATATATTATAAATGAAATGAGCTTTTAGAAGTTCATGTCTTAATGTTTAGTAGATATACGATTTTTAGTATTAAAAAAAATCTAAGCGTTTCAAGTTGTTATTAGAGCGATGATGGTTTGAGAGATTTAAGTATCCACCATTAGTAGGGGATGCATAGACTTAAACCGATTGCTCGATATTGAATACAGAGTTAGGTGCATCGCACATTGATATGTTTATGATTACGATTATCAGGATTGTAGCTGTTTGGATCATGTTTATCAGCTAAGTAGTTCATGTTTTGCGATGCATGTATGTTCATGTGATTAGCTGTATATACCTGATCATGTGAATCATGTATACTCTGTCATGCATAGCATGTTTTCAGATTTCAGATAAGGTTTTAGATCATGAATCAAATTTAGATTTTGAATCAGATATACACGATATAGAAAGCATATAGAATTTCAATGCATTATCAGTGTAGTTGTACTAGTCAGCATTGAGATCAATTTATGTGCAGTAGTGGATACATTTTAGTTGAGTGACTTAGGGTAGATTGCGATAACGACGAGTTCATGATTAGATGATGTGACTATTATGACGCCTGATCAACGTGATAATATTCACATGATAGGCATGAAGTTAGCGAGATCATGAGATATCTCGGGAAGTTTACGCATGTGTTAAATGTTTATATGTTGCATTATAATTATGTATTTTAGAATGTTCAGAATTCATAAGTATGTTCAAATTGAATCAATATTCAAGAATATTATGGTATAGAAATGAATCAGAATCATGTTTAGCAGATTAGAATGCCTTGAAAGTAGTAATGCATGATTAAAAATGCCATGATCATAGGATGATAGAGGTAGCCAGAATAAATCAGAGTACTATAGCCACACAATGAAGCCTTGAAAGTATTATGTCATGATCAGTAGTACTATAGCCATACAATGAAGCAAAACAGAGATAGAATGCACGAGATTAGATGGCTTAATAGAACATGTTTAGCATTACATTATGTAATGAGAATTACAAATCATGTGTAGTACATGTTAAACAGTTAAATGATAGAAATAAAGTAGCATGAATCATGACTAAAGCTAGAATATTAGAAACGGAATATCATGTTAAGTAGTGCAGAATGTTAGAATCACACTAAGCATGCATAGTATGTTATGATTATTGGCCATATTATCGTGCCAGTATGCGATTAGTAGCAGAATGCACAAACAAAAGTGCATAGATATCAGTAGATTAACATGATAGTAATATATGACTATAGATTGATTGTTTTAGTTATGAATCAAGGTAGAATATGATAGCAATAAAGGCATGTCTATGTGATGCAAGTATTATGACGACTGGCCAACGTGATAATAGTTACATCATATAACATGGGTTTATTGAGATCATAAGATGTCTCAAGGAAATTACAATGAGCGTAGATGAGACAAAATTTTAGCAGAATAGAATCATCATTATCAGAAGTCATACGACCATGAATAGTATAAGCGGATAGAAATTTTTAAGTCTCATCTATTACAATCCCGTATGTCGGTTATTATATAATAGCCAGAACAACTCAGAATTTAGTAAGGTCTAGTATAGCATTAGTAACATATATTAGCACAACAGAAGAACTCAGATTCAGAGTTCAGAAAAGTAGCATCATAATAGTATAGCAAATTAGTAAGCAATTCAGATATGGTCCTTAGAATATAGACGATTTATGAACAGATAGACAGACCTAGTACTTACTAGTAGAAATAGAAAGGTTAATGAACCTACTGAAACAAAAAATAGTTTAGAATGCCTTATAATTATAAGGATAATAACGGATTATTTGTAATGAGTTTCCAGAATTTCAGATTTAAGACTCAAAATAAGCAAAGACATGTGAGCTCAGAAAGAATAGTGACCAGTCTTACAATATGAATATAGACGATATGAAATCTAGTTTGATACTTATTAGTGGAATATCATTTTTATGTTAGAATACACACATGATATAAGTTTAAGTGGGGGAGACTTTCACCCCAAGTATAATTTGTGAGGACACGAATAGTTTAAGTGGGAGAGAGTTGTAACATCCTGATTTTTATAGAAAATAATAGCGGATTTATCTAAAATGTTATTGGTTACGTCAAGCATTTTAGTAAAATAAATAGGAAAGTCCCACTATTGACGGAGTTAATAACATAGTTAATTGGGACCTAATATGAAACAAAGAATAACTAGTTTTATTTAGTATGCATGGCATTCCACTACAAGGGACTAATTATGCCAAGTTTTTAAAGTGTTGGAGAAAGACCAAAATACCCTTTTTGTTAATAAACATAAGTCGGTCGAGGGAGATATACTCCTTCCCTCATTCCCACTTTCCAGAACAAACAAAAAAAAGAAGAAAAGAAAGAGCTGGACAACATGTTACTTCATCTTGAAGAATTCTAAAATCATACCAAGTCCTATCAAGATTAAGCAAGATTAACAAAAGGGTTATTAATGCTTGAATAGTTATGATGAATCAAGAGCTTCAAGTGGTTTATATTCTCCCTAAAATTCCAAGTAAGTATCTATTTATATGTTTAATCATGATTTTAAGCTAGAGGAAACATGAGGTTATGTTTACAAAGTGATTTACATGGTTAAGTGATGAATTTATAAGTTTATGTTAATTGAGGTTTTATGCTAAATTGATGATTAGATTAACCCTAGTCTTGAATTATGGAAAATTATGGTTTAGATAATCATGCCATGTTAGAATTAAGTTAATAATCAAGTGGTTAATTCATGGTTAAAAGATTAGCAAAAATTCAAGTATTTGGTAGAAGTTATGAGTGATTATTCTTAATAAAGAGATGTTTGGCTAGGGTTTAATATGGTGCCTAAATATGTGATTTTGGCTTAAGGCTTAAAGAAAAATGATCTAGACATGTAAAATAAGCTAAGATATAAGTTTGTTAAAGATTGGGATAGCTTAGTATGAATTTTGGGTCATTTTGGTGATGTTAACCGTGGCTCTGTCGCGGAAGTGCCTTAAGTATTCGGAAAGGCGAAAGAGTCTATTTTCTAGCAAAAATATTTCCAGAACATTTAAGTAAGTATAAATGGGTCAAAATCAGCTTATTGCAGCGGGTTGCAGAAATTTTGCATAAAAAGAGAAGTTTGTAAAAAGTGTTCAAGTATGATTTAGAGCCTTATATGGTTATGTTAAGTTGTATAGACCCATTATATGTTAATATGCATGATTTAGCAAGTTCTTATTGTATTAGTATGATTATATCATGATTAGGTGCTCGTGAGAGGCTTACACAAATCTAATCAAGATCAAAGGTGAGTAATGGATTTTCAGTTAACATGTTTAGTAGATTAAACGTGTTTAATATATATATATGCCTTGTCATATCTCAAGAAATATGTAAGTCATGTATTCATGTGATCTTAGTGGTCAAATATGAAAGTCAAGTATCATGTTGACATGTGTGGTCATATTAACATCATTTTGACCCATGCGGTCATATACAATATATGATGACCTGTTGGGTCATATTTGGTTTATGGCGACCCGCTAGGTCATATTCAGTATATGTTGACCCGTTGGGTCATATTTAGTCTTATGTTAACCCGTTGGGTCATATTTAGTCTTATGTTGACCGTTGGGTCATATTTAGTCTTATGTTGACCGTTGGGTTATATTTAGTCTTACGTTGACCGTTGGGTCATATTCAGTATATGTTGACCTGTTGGGTCATAATTGATATTATAACGGCCGTAGCTTAATCTCAGTATTATATTATAGCTCACCTTTAGTATTTAGCTAATTTCAGCATTATGTAGTAACTCAGCTTCACTATTATGTTATAAAATGGTTTACATACTCATCTCTAGTTTTAGGGTTATGCCTTAGTTTAGCTTCAGCGTTGCGTTAAGTATAGTTTTAGTATCTAATGCAGCTTAGTGTCATGCCTTAATTTATATATGAATATTATGTGTGAACAATTTCATGCACAAAGCAGTTTTGTAATAAACTTAGTTCCAGTCAGTCAGTTATGTTCTCAGTCGGTATAGTGCTGATGCACTCAGCTAGTATAGTACTACAAGTACTCAGTCAGTATGTGCCTGCGCAGGTAGTCAGTCACTATGTGCTTTACACACTCAGTATTATGTTTACGCACTTTTATGTACTCAGCCTATACTGCAAGTACTTAGTCAGTATGTAGCTAGTATGGGTCAGTTAAGTACCCAGTAAGTATGTGATTTACGCACCAGTCAGTCGGTTATGCAATCAGTCAGTATGTGCTTTACGCAGTCAGTATTATGCTTATGCACGCAGCCAATGTTTTATGCACTCAGCTAGTAGATTACTACATCACTCAGTCAATAGCTTGCTTGTGCACCCAATCAGTATCATGCTTATGTACTTATTTAGCAATAAGTTTTAGGTAGTCAGAATAGTATGATATGTACTTATTTAGTATCATGCCTTATGCATGTAGTTTCAATAGTACGTTAAAGACATAGTTTTAATAGTATCAGAATTCAGCTAAAGTACAATATGTTGCTTTAATTCAGTCAACAATTAGTTCAGAGCATAGTATTATCATTTCTTACGAAGAAAGCACCAACCAGAGATAGCTCTATAACCCAATCAGTTTATAAATAGCCAGTTTATAAATCGCCAGTTTAGAAATAGCCAGTTTAGAAATAGCCTCTGATTCATTCAGACAGAATGTGCTATAAGCACTTAGCTAGAATAGATACTTGCGGATTTACATATAATAATAAGTTAGAACCAGTTAGACTCCAAATATATGTATGTAGCCATGTATCAAAGTTTCTCAGGATAGACACAGGACTTACGCAAAAAACATCATGCTGATGTTTCAGCTTATATTTCAGTTTATGATTCAGTTTCCGTTATCTCACTAAGTCCCAGTGACTTACCGTTCTTAGTTTCATGTTTTGCAGGTTTGTAAGATAAGACCAAGATATGTGTTAGATGGAGTGTAATGGGTTAAAATGGTGTAGCTCGTGGGTTAGGTAACATGCTTCTCATTTCCATCATTTGTTATCAGTTTGGAATGCCCCAAAGTAAGTCATTATCAATAATAAGTTTTATTGTACAAGTCATGTACTTTTCATAATTATGATTTTTAAAGGGGCGTTTGGAATAAGTCCTTTTACATGTAAAAGTTACCCTTCCGCCTATTTTATTGACATATACAGACTTGAGACATGTTATATATTATAAATGAAATGAGTTTTCAGAAGTTCATGTCTTAATGTTTAGTAGATATACGGTTTTTAGTATTAAAAAAATTCTAGGCGTTTCAGTCTCTGAACAGTATATGGCGTTATTTACAAGAAAAAGAAAGAAAAGAGAGTGATGATATATCAAGAGGTTCATAAGTTCTGTGATGCTACATTAAAAAGAGTCTTGGAAGGGTTAAAAAAACTATAATAATGATGTGAAGCATGGTTATGTCACTCCAAGTCTCAGTAAAGAAGATGTTGAGTACCTGCAACAGTTTGAGGAAGAAATTGAAGAATAGTTAAAGCATCATGATTAGATGAGACGTTGGGAGATGTATGTGAACGGAAGACCACTAGGATCAAGAAGGGAGATTGTTAGGATCATAATAATGTCGATTATGATACTTAAGTGGTTTTAATTATTATTAATGTTTTTACTTTATTTTATAAGTAGAAAGTAGTTTGTAATAAGAAGAAATATGTTTAAAGTGAAAATAAGATATTATCCAAAGAATAGGGACTAGATTGCAAATTAGGAAAATAAAGGAAGGGAATCTAATCCTCCTTCTCCTATAAAAACCCACCTAATCAACATTAGGTAGTTAAGGCGTGTAACAGACTCACTTTCCCTCCCATTTCTCTTTTCTTTATAAAATTTAAAAAATTGTGAAAGTCTTGCCTTCCTCTCTTAATTCTCTCTATTCTAAACCTTCTTAAATCGTGTGATTCAAGATAAATCGAGACCTAACAGACATGATTTTCTGGAAAACAACTTCTACAACCCGAAACGACACCAAAACTTCCAGTACTCGTTTAAATAACATATAACTTCATTTCCATAAACATTTGTGGTTTAAGCGACCCGTATACACATACTTTACGAGGTTTACCAAACACCCCATTTTGACCCGCTTTACACATATACTATAACGAATAACTATAAAAATTAACCTTAACACTTGAAAACACGCATGACATTTACTTCGAAACCATTTCATGACACTTGGAAGTTCAACATGATTTGAGCTCGACATCTAGTACTAAGCTCCTATGTATATTCCAACGCTTTCCAAACCTTCTAGTTCATAACCATAGGTCTCTATCCAAGACTTATATGATCCGCGTTACCTACAAAAACATCAATAACTATAACGGTAAGCTTTCGCTTAGTAAGTAACCGGCATATAATATATAATCATATATGCATCATCACATTAGTATCATAATATTAGAGCTTAGTCTACATGACTATAGCCTATCTAAACTTGTTTCATTAGAACTATAACAACTTTCGCATACTTCATAACCATAGAATAACAATAATTCATACTAATCATACATCTCTAACACAAACCAATCATCAAACTCATTAACAAAATTGTTAGAAACATAAAAATTATTGATTACATGGCCAATTTATCTAGTTTATAATGTGTAGGGATTAACTAGTTCAAATAGGGAAGTACTAGTATGTAATATGTAATAACCCTTAATTGCTTCTTAGTCCCTCATTCCTTCTTATAAAAGGAGGGCTAAGGAAGGGTTAAGGGTTGGTGAATTCTTCTCTTTCTAATATAATATTTCTTTCTTTCTCCCCTCTCATCTCCTCTCATCACCCACGCCTCTCTTTTTCTCTCTAGGCGTTTTCTCTCTCTCTCTTTCTTTACTCTCTCTCTAAAACTTTCTAGTGTGTAGTACTTTGTATCACATATTGTTATATATTCATTAATTGGTATTAGAGCCATGGGATGATTTAAAGTGCTTTTTGTAAAGAAAGTTATCAAATTTGAAGACTTTGAAGAACTTGAAGATTATGAAGACTATGAAGACTAAAAAGACAAGTTCTTGAAGACAAAGACTTAAAATTTGAAGAAAGTTGTAATTGTTAGAGATTTCGAAAGACAAAGTCTTGAACTTTTGCAATTAACTTTGCAAAATTCCCTTAAAAACGTGATATACACGTTAATCTGAAGACTTTTTTTTGTGGTTTTCATGAATAAAGTTTCAAACTTTTGCATAAACGTTCGAACTTTTTTGGTTTTCTCGCAAAAAGATTCATTCTTTAAACTAGAAACATCACCGGAAACAATTCGAAATCAAAACTGGAAACCACCACAACTGACCCACAGTGGATCAGTCATAGTGGTCCAACCGAACCTCCTTTTTGGTCGTTAAGCTCCAACCGATCCTCCCTTAAGGTCACATGCTTCCAACCAAACCTCCATCACAACTTTCTGTCACCATTACCCAACCGATCCACCCCTAGATCGGTTACCAAGCCCTAGCCGATCCTCCTTCAAAACCTTAAAAGCCCGAAACGAGTCTAAAATTTAAAACTAAATGCTAGTTGTTTAAAAATTAGGGTTTTGTAATTTTAAGGTTAAAAAGGTTTTTATTATTAAATTAATAAATAGGAATTAGGGTTTTTGGTGGGTAATTAATGAAAAAGTGATTTTTGGAAGTTAGTGGATAACTAATTTGTGGTTTAAGATTGAAATTAGGGTTTTTTTAAGTTAAAAAGGTTTAAACTTTACGGTTTTTAAATAAACTAAATTGAAAAGGTTACAATCTTTTGACTCGATTCGTGTTAAAAATACAATCTTTCAACAAAACTTTCACAAAAACAACACTTCTTTTCGTCAAAACGATCCTTACAAATATTAATTTTTACAAAGTTTACACAATCAATTTCACAATGGCTACTATGGTGGAGAATGTTATTGCTACGGGTTTTGAAACCCATCCCCTGATGCTAGAAAAAGGCATGTATGATAGCTGGGAGACCCGGATTATTCTCTATATCCGCGGCAAAGAGAACAGTGAAATGTTAAAAGACTCAATTGACAACGGTCCTTATCAATTCAAGCCAGAGATTACTGTTAAAGACACAGATGGAGTTACCAAAATCCGTCGTCCTCAAAGACTTGAAGACCTTGCTGGAGAAGACAAGTTACGTTATGACAGTGACATCAAAGCTGCCAATATACTTCTTTTTGGATTGCCAGTTGACATCTACACTCTCATAAACCACTATCAGACTGCAAAAGAAATATGGGATCGCGTCAAAGAGATGACCAAGCAAGAACGACAATCCATGCTATATGATGAATTTGACAGATTCACATCTGAGATAAGATAATCAATCTACTCATAGTATCCGAGGTTTAAAAAGTTGACTAATGACATGAAAATGATTCCAATGACCATGTCACCTATGCAAATCAACACGAAGTTTGTGAATCATTTTCAACCTGAGTGGAGTAGGTTTGTCACAGCATGTAAACAAGCAAAAGATCTTCACAGTGTAACCTTTGATTAGTTGTATGCTTTCCTCAAACACAATAAAAAGATGCTAAAAAAGTTTGAGAAATGCGACAACGATTCCCAGAACCACTTGCTTTGCTGGCAAATACCTACAACCCACCTCCTTTATACAGTAGTCATCAAACACAGTACCACACGCAACCAACTAAAGTTTATCAACCATATCAACACTACCAATCAAGCACTCCAATAACCCAACAACTTATTCAGTCACCTCCATTTCAAAGCTATTCACCTACAGTTGTTCAACAACTACCAATATATCAACCTGATACTGAACTTGCTATACCAACCTTTCTTCCAAGTATTGATCCAATCGAAAGTATCAACAAAGCTATGATCTTCTTAAGTTTGGTATACCGCTCAAAATTTCCTCCCATTAATAACCAACTTTGAACTTTGTCTAATCCAAGAACTCAAGCTACAATTCAAAACGGCCATGTTACGGTTCAGAATGTTCAAGGTAGACAGTCTCAAGGTTATGCAGGCAATGCTGGAAACAATCAAGCTTCAGGAGCAAGGGTTACCAATACAGTTGGAAATACAGGGGCAAATCAACCAAGGGTAGTTAGATGTTATAACTGTAATGGTGAAGGTCATATTACTAAGCAGTGTACTGCAAAGAAAAGGGTAAAAGATTCTGAATGATTTAAGGATAAGATGCTACTTGCTCAAGCACAAGAAGCAGGAGTTATATTGAATGATGAGCAACAGGATTTCTTAGCTGACAGTTTGGAAGAAACTGATGACTATGAGGATCTCCAGTTACAAGCTACAACAAATTTCAAGGTAGACCATGTTGATGAATATGATTTAGACTGTGATGAGGAAGCTACAACAAATGCAATATTCATGGCAAATTTGTCTCCAGTTGGTTCTCACAATGATGACACGGTTAAACCATGTTATGATTCTGACATACCCTATAAGGTACCTTATTACGACACCTATCATGATTCTGGTATGCTTAATCCTAATATACAAGAGCTGGGATATATTGAAAACATTGTATCTAATAATGAGTCATTAGATGAGCATAAGGGTAACAACGATGTTATATCTTATACTGATTATATGCTTACTATTAGAAACGATGAAGATAACTATGTTCCTCCTCCTATATAAAAGAATGATATGATGTTCTGTAATTGAACAAATGAAATCTCAAGTAGAAAAATGTAACAGGGTAAATCAAGAGTCAAAAAGTGTGAATGAATCATTAACCAGCGAGCTTTAATGATACAAAGACAGAGTCAGACGTATAGAATATGCAGTTAAAGATGGTCATTCTGAACATGAAGCATATCTAAGACGTGAATTATACTCAGCCATTAATGATCGTAATATAAAAGTAACTGATTTTGAAAAACAAGTTTTTTCCCAATAAACACAAATGAAGGATTTAAATAATCACATTGCTTTTCTAAAGAAGAATTTTGAAACACTCAAACAAGAGTTGTCTGAAAGGTATGAAAAGAACATCACAGAAATTGTAGATTTGGAAAAAGCAAAAAAGGAACTTGAAAACATTGTTTTTAAAGTTGATCAATTTGCTCAGACTATGCATATGCTAACCAAACCCTAATTTTTTTTTATGAAACACATAAGACAGCTCTTGGTTATCAAAATTCTTTGTATCTTTCTCAAGCTCGACGGAAACAACTTGCATTATATAATGGAAATGTGTTGATTGGTAAACATAATCATGTATTTGTGAGTGATTCTGAGGAGACTTTGATACTTGTTGAAGAGAGTCGGTTGAAAATGCTTAAAAAACAAACCGTTGTTAAGACTAAACTGATTGATAATACAAATTAAACAAACTCTACGAGTATTTTGTTCCACAAACACAATTGTTAGTTGAACAATTATATTGGTCTTCGACACCATGTTCTCCTGAAACTGTTTCAAAACCTAAAGTTTTCCCTAAAAAACTCCCATCAACTAGTCAAGTTCTAAGGAATCTGAACAAAGCACGAGAGCTTCTCACTAAGTTCGATGAATGCATCTAGAGATGAACTACATTGTCTCCTCATAAGATTGGTAGATGGGAGCAATCAGATATAAAAGGTGTTTTAAAAAAGATGTCATACCATTTTAGAAAACCTAAAAGAAACTTTCAAACTTTTTGAAAGGGATTTATTGCAGGGGTTAAAGAAATCAACGATATTTTTGAACAAATGGAATACGAGGTTGATCAATATCATGTGGCAAAGAAAAGTTTTTAAATTGAAAAGAAACAACTTTTAATCAACAACGATTGACTCTTAGAAGAAAATATCGCTAGTGATATTATGTGCACTTACTTGCATTCGTTGAATGAAGTTGATAATTGTGGAAAGTGTAAAACTCGACATTGTACTTTTAGATCTTCAAGAATCAAACAAATCATTGTGTGAATTAAGAAAATATTTAGCAAAACTTAAGGAATACATCATTACTCTTGATATTGCTTTTCAAAATCACAAAGAACGAATGATTCTTAATGATCCTGAAACGAAAAATAAACAGTTTTTGGTTAAAATAATCAATAATCAATCTGTTGAGATAAATGATCTAAAAGTGAAATTTCAAGACAAGTTACACGTAATCAATAAGTTGAAACATCTTTTAACTCAAAAGAGCCAAAAGACTCAGTGTGAATTACCGGTTTTTGATTTTAGGATTCAGAAAATAGAGGATGAGCACGTGTCTCTAGTTAAGGAAAGAGAACATATTAAGTTAGAATATAAAAAGCTATATGATTCAATCAAGCAGACACGGGCAAAAACAAAACTTCAAACTTACTCTTTGCAACCAAAGCTTAATGATCAGATTTCTAAAAATAACAAGTTAAGAGCATAGTTAAAAGGAAAGTTTTCTGAACCACAAATGAATCATAATGGTACAAGTGTGAATACTAAGCTTTCTAGACCTTCAACTTCAGGAACTAAACTTTATTCAGTAACTCTGTTTCCTAACTCAAAGGTTATTCCTAAAGTTGTTGAGAAAAATGATTTATCAAAATCAGTCACTTCACACTTAACTACCAAGAAGATAATTGAAAAATTCACAAAAGTCCTTGCCCCAGGTTTGCTTAAGATTGAGACTGAATCGATTAATGCGTACTTTAAGAACAATAGGGCTATGCATCATGATTATCTGAAAGTAACTAAGAGCATGTAGCAACACTACAAGAATATTTAGAACAAGCTAGAGCATTGAAACCTTTAGATGAACATATAGGTTATGCCTCTAAGTTTGTTGAGTAAATTTAAGAACTATTAGTGTATGTTAGTGCCTCATTCCCTTTTACTCAAAGCGGGATAAAGCAAAACACTCATAAGACTGATAACACTATGTTGTCTTCTACAAGAAGAGTAAGCTCTACTAATGCTAGCGAATCAAAGCTTAGAAGCAATACAAAGAATGATAGGATACCGCAACCATCAAGTAGAAGAATGAAGAATAAAGTAGAATCCCACCATAGGAAGTTTAAGTCTAGTGCTAATAAGAACAATCAT
>BQNB010180990.1:0-12629 GCA_026074375.1 Tanacetum coccineum
GTGAGACACTGGTCCAATTCATGGAATATGTCAAAAAGTCGATTGATGAAAGAGCACTGCATAAAAGAAAGCATGACAGCAGGGTGAATGAAAGACTGATGCGGACGACAGAGGAAAAAGGTTGATTCGAGTAAAGCATTGGATGCTAGTTTAGTTATCATTGAAAGCAATGTGACAGAATCACAAGAGCAGGATACAAGCAGTAGATCAAGGAATGATGCACATGTTGATGATGCAGATATCAGACCCATAGATGATGAAGATTCAATGGCTGAGGTACAAATGACTGCTGAAATCAATGTCTTTGCTATAGGACAACGGCATACTGAGCAACCCGAACTCAATAATAAAGGAGAGGTTGACCAGAATGCTGAACAATGTCATGACACATGTCTTTTGCCTGCTAAATTAACTGATAACCAGACAACTGAACTCTCAAATCAATCCCTCAAATTTGAAAATATTCGTCTCAAAAAGACCGTTGCCCAATTTCAAAAAGATTTTTTAAGAATGGAAGCACATTGTGTTAATCTTGAACTTAAATATCAAATGGAAAACAATGTTTTAAAATCAGGGCAACAGAGTCAATTTTTTAAAGAGAAAAGTAATGAAGCCAAAGTTAAAAATGACATCGATGTAACTGAAACAATAAACATCGAATTGGAACATAGTGTGGCTAAATTACTTGCAAAGAATGAGCTGTTACATAAGGAAAAAGAGCACTTGAAACAGACTTACAAAGATCTTTTTGATTATATCAAAACGACACGAGTTCAGACCAAAAACCAGAATGACTCTTTAATGGTACAACTAAACAAAAAGTCCAATGAAAATGCTAATGTACTAGCTCAGATTCAGAAAAAAGGGTTTGTAATTGCATCATTAAAAAATGAGTTAAGGAAACTAACAGGAAATAGTGTGAATACTAAGTTTGCAAAACCATTAATCTTGGGGAAACCAGTTTTACAACCACATAAAAACCAATCAGTTGTTAGACAACCGAATGCGTTTAAGTCTGAACGACCTAAAATTTCAAAACCACGGTTTGCCTCCTAAGTTGATGTGAACAACGACATGTTCAAAACCATTCCACTACACATTATCTAACTAATAGACAGTTCTGCCATGCAAAACCTCATTACATGATTGCACCTAGCTCATCTAGGTATAGCTCAAATGACATAGTTCATAATCACTACCTGGAGGAGGCTAAGAAAAAGATACAAGAACACTCTAGGAACTCTAGAAATGTTTCTGACTCTAAACATTTTGTTTGCTCAACATGTCAGAAATGAGTCTTTAATGCAAATCATGATTCTTGTGTACAAAATTTCCTGAAAGAAGTCAATCGCGGCTAAGTTTCCATCCATAAACAACGAACAAAACAACCCGTAGAGCAAATAAGGGTTGCAACAAAACCAAATAGACAGATCCCAACAGGACATATTTTTTTAATAAAAAGGACTTCCACTGTGCATGAGAAAACAACAAGTCCTAGATCTTGTCTTAGGTGGCAACCAACGGGTAGAATTCTCAAGACTGTTTGTCTTAGATGGGTTCCAACCAGAAAGATATTCACCTCTAGCACAACAAAGGTTGACAGTGAACCCCCAAATGGTTCAAAAGAAGATATCACTAATAAATGTGAAAGCGAACAAGCTCTTGATGTTAGTGCATGTTGACCCTTAGTACAGGTAAATCGTCAATCCTAAAAAATGAAGGACTCAGAGTT
Organism: Tanacetum coccineum; assembly: GCA_026074375.1. Classification (NCBI taxonomy): domain Eukaryota; kingdom Viridiplantae; phylum Streptophyta; class Magnoliopsida; order Asterales; family Asteraceae; genus Tanacetum; species Tanacetum coccineum. Next base: position 1,733 of record BQNB010180990.1, read on the forward strand.
TGGTTGCGAAAAAGAAAGATATCTCAGAAAACAGGGCTTCAAGGAATTTTGATCTGATGATCAATTAAATGACGTTTGAACACAGCAGTTCAAGCCTCGGTCATCAATGTCTAATGATGTCTGATCACAACAGTTCAGACCTCGCACCACAACGACAAGAGATGTCTGTTGAAAATGTCTCTTCAGGCCTCGTTCCTTAAGGACAAAAAGCGTCAGATTATGACAACTCTGACCTCGTGCCCCCAAGACAAAATGTTGTTCCTACACATGGGAAAGGGGGGGGTTGGAGAAACAAATCGTCCACAACAAGGTTGAATTCGCTTCAGTCCTTTACTTGAAGAAAATTTACAGATCCAACAACACGTCAAGCTAATGAAAACACAGAGATCAAAGCACCGACTGCATCATTTCAAGAAGCTGAATTTATCATCCTTTTTGTAAACGGGTAAACGAAAATTGGTGAGTTTTTCCCCCCCCCCCCCCTTCCTCACGCAACATTGATAATAACGATGTGCATTCATTTCAACCACAAAGTCATGATTACCGATGGACCAGAGATCACTATTAGAACAAGTTCATGGAAAACCAACCATGCCAGTTCAAACATGACCACAGCTTGCCCACAGATCCCTATATGTGTATGTTCGCGCTCATCGTAGAGTATTGTTGAACCGAAAACATTAATGAGGCAAATGGCTGATTCTCATGGATCAAACCAATGCAAGATGTACTTCAACATATTCGATAAACTAAAGTCTGGGAACTAGTCGACAAACCATTTTGGCAAATGATTATAAAGCAAAAGTGGGTTATGGAAGAACCAAGAAGGATGAAGATCAGACTTAATTCCAACAAAGCACGACTTATGCTCAAGGTTTATGCTCAGGAAGAGGTAATTTTATTTTGAAGAATCATTTTGCTCAAGTTGCCACGCTTGGAAGCATTTCGGAATTTTCATTGCCTACCGTAGCACCACAAGTCTTTCTAATCTATCAATGGACGTGAAAATGGTTTCTTAATGTTCCACTGAAGGAGAGGATTTTTTTTTTTTTTTTTTGTTTTTTTTAAATTATTGGTGCTCAACAAAAGGGTTCGATTGATCCATATCATCGGAGAAAAAGCCTACCTTCTTAGGAAAGCTTTATAGATTAAAGCAAGCTCCAAAAGCCTGGTATGATGAACTTTCCAACTTCCTGATGTCCAAAGGCTTTACTAAAGGTACAATTAACCAAATTTTATTTAAAGATAAAATGTGGGGAAGATATTCTACTTGTGCAGATTTATGTTGATGACATAATTTTTGGGTCTACAAACCCTAAATATTCAAAAAGATTTGAAAAGTTAATGCACAGTAGATTTGAAATGTCCTTAATAGGGGAGATGAAATTCTTTTTAGGACTTTAGATCCACCAGTCCCCAAAAGGTATTTTTATCAATCAGGCCAAGTACGCTTTAGAAATTTTGAAAAAGCATAATATGGATAATTGTGACTCCGTTGGTACACCATTGGCTACTAAACCCAAACTAGATGTAGATTTGAGTGGAGAACCCGTAGACCAATCTGATTATCGTAGTAAGATCGGGTCACTCATGTACTTGACATCTAGTAGACCAGACTAGAGCAAGCAGATAATGCATTGTGCACGTTTATCAAGCACTACCAACCAAGAAAAGCACTCAAGGAATGAAAAGAATCTTTAAATACCTAAAGGGTACCATTAACATGAGACTCTGGTATCCAAAGGATTCTGGTTTTTTACTAACAGCATTTTCAGACGCTGATCATGCTGGATGCATTAATCTCACAAAAGCACTTCTGGAGGGATACAGTTCCTTGGTGATAAGCTAGTAAGTTGGATGTCAAAGAAACAAAACTGCACTGCAATGTCTTCAGCAGAGGCAGAGTACGTGGTGTTATCTGCAAGTTGTGCTCAAGTAATGTGGATGAGGACACAACTTCAAGATTATGGCTTTAACTTAAACAAAATACCGTTGTACTGTGACTCTTAGTTAGCCATAGCAATATCATGCAACCCCGTACAACATTCGCGAACAAAACACATCCATACTCGGTATCATTTCATAAAGGAACAGGTTGAAAATGGTATAATTGAACTATATTTTGTCAGAACTGAATACCAAATTACTGACCATGTTTACGAAACCCTCCAAAGGATCGGTTAAGTATCTGCCAGAAGGAATTGTTATGATATGTTTGCTCTAGCTATCTGGAGAGTTCTACAAATGAGACTGCTTGATAACATCGATCAAGACCTCACCGATGTAAAATATTTTTGAGAAAAGCAAAATACAAAAATATAAAACTTCAAAAAGAAAATACAAAATCAGAAAATCAGAAAATTTCCAAAAATAATCTTCTCGACATGTCTCTTGGAATCGATAACATTTACATGCTTAGAAATGTCGATTAACATTGACACGGGTGTGTAAATGAAGTTCGAGCGAGAGTTTTCAAATAGTTTCAAAACATGTCATTTCTAATTTTCTAAATGGCTTATGTGCAAATATCAGTACATAACCCGGACTTCAAATAAAGTAAGTTTATAACTTATCCACATAACGAGAAAATGTAATGTTTCTCGGTCTTGAGCTGTTCTTACAAGACATTCAATGTTTTTAGCTAAAGAAAAAGGATAGTGTACGTTTCAGTGCGCTTACCCTTAGCTTAGAAGAGAAGTCCTCTAACATTTGGTTTTTCAAAAAGTTGAACACAATTTTTTAAGAATTTCTCAATGACAATTCATAATCTTCACATGTGTGTTCATACACTCCAACCCTCGACAATGTTTTCAAAAGACAACAATTTTCATGGTCCTATTTTTTGGGGGAGGGGGAGTTTTTTGAAAAACAAAGTGTTAAGGTTTTTGATACATCAAACAATGATAATTTCTTATGTTTATTCAAAACATTATTAAAAGGTTCAAAACCATTCCATGCTGATAATATTTTTCTCACACAGAATTTTCAAGACATATTTAATCACAGAGGTATTCAAAACTTAGTGTTTATTATTTAAAATAAGGGGAAAAATGTAATTAAAATATAAACTAATCGTCTTAAGTTCTAAGCAGTTAAGAAAAGTTTTTATGATTTGATCATATACCCAACAACATCTTAATTTCACGACGATTCTAAGTCATAAGGTTGTTAGGTTAGGATCAATCATATGATCCAACCAGAACCGGAGGATCTACCCAAAGATAATCCATAGTTAAAATTAGCAGTTCCTTAGGTCTGATTAGAGAGAATGTAATATGGGAATAATACCAACCTAAGATTGAGCCAAACACTGAAAATCACAACAAGGTGTTAGTAATGACGTCTTGGTAAGCCTTGAAGGCGTTGAAGAATGAAAAAGAAATGTATGGATAAAGGGTCTAAAGAAAGAAGCCCTCCACACAACTTAAGGCAGAAACCGGGTCAATACATATGCTGTCAGAATCACAAGTTGATTGCTGACATTGAAAATGACATCATGGACCCAGTGATGCAATGCATAACCCTTCCCAGCCATTCGGGTTTCTCTCAACAGAAACTTGTCTCATTTGTCATGGAGATACACACGTTATCTATTGACATCTCATTCCGAGATCATTGATATTGAATAGGTGGCAATCTGCTCCAGCCTCCGAGTACTAAAACCAAAATGCACTAATCGAGTCTAGAGCCAAGAGATCAATCTAAATCTCATTAGGACACACACTTTTTGAACATCATCAAGTTTACAAGCTGTTAATAAGAGTCCTACGCAATATCCTTGTGATATTTGCCAGAACATCAGAGTGATACTTTTAGTATTCACAATGAAGATGGAAATCCTGCTTGAGTCAGCATCAAACAAGCTCTTGGTAGGTAACTTGCGAGATTCTATATGAATCAAACTTGTGACAACTGGATATCAATTTGGTCCAGTAAATGAATTGACGGTTGATGAATTTTGATAAAAAGATTAAAACTCTCGATGTGTTACAAAAACGCTTTTACAAGTAACACGTCGATTGATTTTCAAATCAATTTTCTCGATTATCACTAACGTAAACCTGCAGGTTAAAACGGTGGTGACGGTATCCCAATCAACCAAAGTCGATTCATTACCACATATTCATGCTCATTCTACAAAGACAAACAATCATGAAAGCTCAAGATTTAAAGACAAAGACTTCCGCTAACTCTGATTTGAAGCTTTCAAGATGAGGCATAGTATGAGAATGTTGGTCAAAGACACAAGATCGCAAGATGGCAAAGACGATAAAAACAATGACAAAGGCTCAAAGTCAAGATCGCAAAGCATGAAGGAACAAGCCTACAACAAAGAACAAAGAGAAAGACCAAGACCACATGAGCTTAACGACAAAAGCAATCTCACTGATCTCATGAAGGAGTGTCATCAATGAACTTACTTCAGGGGAGATTGTTAGCCTTAAAATATTGAGCCGAACTGGAAGTTCGTTCATTATGTGTATGAGTATCGGTCATTTAATTAGTTAATGTTGTAATAGTATAATATCGAGAATCAGGCTCGATAGTTAAACTAATATTATATATGTTTCAGGTTTAATCCCAAGGCACAAACCGAGCCTGGGTTCTAGTTAAATATCCCGCGCGTCATTTAACGCGACGGGGTATATAAACTCTTTTCTATTTAGAAAAGAGTTAGTTGTTAAAAATAATATCTTTTTCCTTTTCCTAAACTCTCTCATCTCTCTCTCTCTTCTTTCTCTCTCTACAAAACAACTCACTCTCTTTCTCTTTTCTAGATCTAATTCGTGTATGTTATATGTTATGAAGTGTTAACGGGATCCTAAAGTTATGTATTGGTAACATTATATGCATGTGTTGGTATGTTATAGGAATGTTTATTGAATTTAATAAATAATTTATTTTATATATGTTTGGAGTATAATTGAACTATATACTGAACAATAATGTCCACAAATCTGAATTGTCTGTTTGTAGTGTACTTATGCGAAACTGTATTTTTGGAAAAAAGTATAATTATTGGAATCAAATTGAATATTATATATGAATATTTCTAGATTATCATGGAAAATGTAATTCCTCCCGATCTTGTAGATGATTTACCCGTAGTTGAGCCGAATCAACCCGATGATGTTCCTGTTATTCCTGAGCCTGTCTTAGTAGATGAAGACGAGGACCCGGAAGAGGAAGAATTTAAGGAAGAAGAAGAACCTCAAGAAGAAGATGATATGGAAGTAGACATCGAGGAAGATAAGAATGAGCTAGATTTGGCATATCCTTATGAAGAGGTGGATCCTCTTAACCCTCCGCCACCTGCTTCTGATTCAGAGCCTGAGGATGTGATTAAGGTTGAGGACACGGTTGAGTCCAAGGATGAGACTGTTCCTGCTAGTGTCCATGAGGTAGGTGAGTCGTCTACTGCCCCTTTCCTTTGAGAGGACAGTGATGGTCTTTTACGTGGTCTCATAAGAAGGGACATTAACTCTCTTTTTGGTCAGATGACTTCTCTTTCAAGATGATTATGTGGTCGCGAGATGGCGCATGCATTGGTCAAAAAGAAAAGAAAGAAAAGGACGAGTATTATGGTAAGCTGATTTTGGATTTGGGTAATGAAGTGCGATCTAGTGTGGAAGAAGGAACAGCTGTAATGGAAAATCTGGTTAGAAAGCTTGGTAATGCTGAAGAAAGAGCTGAGTGTAAGAAGTTGAAGAAGGAACTAGAATAAGCAAGGTTTAGCACACAACTTTCTTCGTAAGGCAAAAATGAGCAATCGAGAGAGACCTCTAATTACTAGAAGTTATCGCGCTCCATGAGTTTCTATCGAGAGATGATTCGTAGGGGATTTGTGTTTGAAGAAAGACCGAATGAGGCTATCGATGTTTCGGTTGAAGAAAAGAAGAGTCCATCATCTGAGCCGCGAGGATCTCCTAGCGATTCTTGGTAGTTTAGTTTCATTAGTAGTATATTATTGTGAATCACTAATTGAAGATCCCTCAGTTTATAGACTATGATCTATTGGTTGTAACGATTTGTATCATTTCATGAAACAATGCAACTATGTATTAACTCTTTTGTGATGAATAATGAATGACTATCTTTTGATTACTACTTGATGTTGTGTGACTGTGGTTGTGATTGATTTGTCATTGTACCATGTTATGAGTATATCATGTTATGAATGCTTATCAAATTGTTTTTCTGTGTGACGTGACAGAATCATGCCTCCAAAGTCTACACCTTTGACTCAAGCTGATGTTCAGCAAATGATCAAAGAAAGTGTCAATGCCGCTATCGCTGCTGAGCGGGCAAGACATGTGAATGGTGGGAATGATGCTAGAGGATCTGGACCAGTTAGGGGCCAGGATACCGTACCTGTTGTTCATGAGTGCACTTTTGCTGGATTTATGAAGTGCAATCCTACTATTTTTTCGCGGTACTGAAGGAGCTGTCGAATTACAAAGATAGTTTGAGAAAACTAAGAGTGTTTTTAGAATCAGTGAATGTGCAGAGGGCAAAAAAGGTGAAGTTTGATGCTGCTACACTACAAGGACATGCTTTGACTTGGTGGAACTCTAAGGTTGAAATCATGGGTTTAGATACTGTGAACCAAATGCCTTAGACTAAAATGAAACAATTGATGACTGCAGAGTTTTGTCCAATAGAAGAAATTCAAAGAATGGAGCACGGATTGTGGAACCTGAGGGTTAAGGAGTATAACATTGTTGCTTATACTTAGAGATTTAATGAGTTAGCTTTGATGTGTTCGAGAATGGTTGAGCCTGAAAGTGTGAAAGTGGATGCTTACATCCGAGGATTTTCTAAGAACATCAAGGGTGAAGTTACTTCTTCTAGGCCTACCAACTTGAATAAAGATCAAAGGAAGCTGTTGCGTATGGCCATAAGTTGATGGAACAAAGGTCACAAGCTAGGAATGAAAGGATTTTGGAAGGAAATAAGCAAAAGTGGGAGAACTCTCAAAGTAGGAATAGTAGTGGTAAGAGCGACCACAAGGATAACTCACGCCAATCTTTGCAGAATAATCAAAAGCAAGGGAATGCGCGAGCTATGACTACTACTCTGAATAAGAGAAAGGTGTCTTCTGGATCACTCTTGTGTGTGAACATTGCTTTACTTACCATGATGGTCCATGTACGATCAAGTGTCACAAGTGTGGAAAGGTTGGGCACAAAGCAATGTACTGCAAGGAAAAGAGTGTTGCCATGGGTGCTAATGCTCAGCCTATTTGGACTTGTTATGATTGTGGTGAACAAGGTCATATGAGGAACCGATGTCCAAAGAAGGTCAAGCAAGAGGAAACTAGAGAAGTTCGTGGCTGAGCTTATGTGATTAAGGATGTTGTGCCGCAAGGTCCAAATGTGGTTACGAGTACGTTTTTACTTAATAACCGCTATGCTTCTATTTTATTTGATTCAGGTTTCCGATAGCGTTTTGTATACACTAATTAGTTCCATGCTTGATATCCAATATAGTTTAAAAATAGATTGCAGTTACGATTATATTTGCGATGTAAAGATAGTTAGTACGAACACTGTTTTAAAAGGTTGCACTTTGAATTTAGTGAACCATCTTTTTGAAATCGATCTCATGCCGATTGAGCTTGGTACGTTCGACATTATAATTGGTATGGATTGGCTTGTCAAGCAAGATGTCGTTGTGGTGAGAAGGTTGTTCGTATACCTTATGGAAACAAGATGTTGACAGTCGAAAGTGACAAAGGTATGTCTCGACTAAAGGTCATATCTTGTATTAAAGCCCGCAAGTATATCGAACGAGGCTGCCATTTGTTTTTGGCACATGTGACTGAGAGGAAACTGAAAGAGAACGAATTGGAAACAGCCTGTAATTCATGACTTTCCTGAGGTATTTCCACGATTTGTAAGGATTACCATCGCCGAGGCAAGTAGAATTTCGAATTGATCTGGTACTGGGGGCTGTACCTGTTGTACGTGCACCGTATCGTTGGGCACCATCTGGGATGAGAGAGTTGTCGGTAAAACTGTAAGAGCTGTTAGAGAAGGGATTTATTCATTCGAGTTCATCACCTTGGGGAGCACCGGTGTTGTTCGAGAAAAAGAAATATGGGTCTTTTCAAAAGTGTATTGATTACCGCGAATTGAACAAGTTGACTATCAAGAATCGTTATCCTATCCCGAGAATCGATGATTTATTTGATCAACTTCAAGGTTTGAGCGTGTTTTCTAAGATCGATATGCGATCAAGATATCATCAGCTCCACATTAAAGAAGAGGACATTCCAATTACAGCATTTAGAACTCGGTATGGTTACTTTGAGTTCCAAGTGATGCCATTTGGATTGACTAATGCGCCAGCTGTATTTATGGACTTGATAAACCGAGTATGCAAGCCATATCTTGATAAATTCGTCATTGTGTTCATCGATGATATTTTGGTTTATTACAAGGACGAAGAAGAGCACGAAAAGCATTTGAAGATTATTTTGGAGCTACTTAAGAAGGAGAGATTGTATGCTAAGTTTTCAAAGTGTGATTTTTGGATAGATTCGGTACAATTCCTTGGTCATGTAATTGACAAGAAAGGTATTCATGTTGATCCTGCAAAGATCGAAGCCATTAGGAATTGGGCTGCACTGACGACGCCATCAAAGGTGAGGCAATTTCTTGGATTGGCTGGTTACTATCAAAGGTTTATTGAGGATTTTTCTTTGATTTCTAAGCCACTGACCAAATTGACTCAGAAATATAAGAAATACGAGTAAGGAAAAGAAGAAGAGGAAGCTTTTCAGACACTGAAGCAGAAATTGTGTAGTGTACCAATTTTAGCATTGCCTGAATGAACGGGAGATTTCATGGTTTATTGCGATGCGTCACTTAAGGGTTATGGAGCAATGTTGATGCAAAGGGAAAAGGTGATAGCGTATGCTTCTCGACAATTGAAGGTCCATGAAGAGAACTACACTACTTATGATTTGGAATTGGGAGCCGTTGTTTTTGCTCTTAGGTTGTGGAGACATTATTTATATAGGACAAAATGTGTGGTTTTCACTGATCACAAAAGTCTTCAGTACATTCTCAATCAGAAAGAGCTTAACATGAGACAACGTCGTTGGATTGAGTTGTTAAGCGATCATGATTGTGAGATTCGGTATCATACTGGAAAAGCGAATGTTGTGGCTGACGCCTTAAGTAAGAATGAAAGGATTAGGCCATTACGTGTTAGAGCTTTAGTGATGACTGTTCATAGCAATCTACCTAAGCAAATCTTTGAAGCTCAAAAGGAAGCGATTAAAAGGAAGAATGTGAAGGCAAAAAATTTAGAGAGATTGATTAAGCAAATATTTGAGTTTCGCCCTGATGGAACACGTTGTTTTGGAAATCATGTTTGTTGCCGCGATTTGGTGGATTGAGGGATTTGATTATTGATGTGTTGTCGTGTAGGGTCAATTATTTGATTATCAAGTTTTAAATTTATATTTAGCCGACAAACCTAAAACAACACTTTAACGAGTAGTGTACCCGGACAAGATGGAGTTCACGATAAGTAGGGTGTTGAACACTAAGAGTGGAAAATTAATCCTATATTCTATCAGTATTTTAATTAGTTTATTTACTGGTTAAACCTATGCTATGTACGTTGTGTAAAGATATGGGGGTTTTCCGCCTGAGATACTAGCACATGTTTGGTGGAAACAAATACAAATTCAATACACAATAAACACGAAATAAGAAGATTAAAAGATAGAAAAGCGGTACAAGACAAATGATATAAAAACTGTATTAGCCATATTAAATCCGGTTCAATGTTGGTTTGTTTGTTTTAGTGCAATGATTTACTTATCTCGAAGTGGCATATCATTCTTAAGACTTAGGCGGGACATCATCCTAAGACCTAGACACGATTAATCTTGTCACAATTAAACGCATCCGCATAAAGCATCCTTTAGTTTAATTATAATCTATCTTAGAGAATTAAAGCAGTGGTGATCCTATTAAAACCCTAACCTAACGGGACTTTACCCACTTATTGTTTAATGGTGTTTTATATATTGGTAGTCCACTATTCCAATCTTTATTAGTAAATTAAGAGCATGATTGCTAAAACATAAACGGTCACCTACTGGTCCAACTAAGCTCATAATTCAAAGACAAAGACAGAACGTTATTTGAGATCCTATTGGTCCAGACTTATGAAACACGATATAGAGAGCTATCCCGGTATCTAGATTACTTGGCCCATATCACTAGACCCAGTTGAATGATAGGTCGCATATTCAAACACATAAACAAGTGTGAGGTGATAAACATAATTAAACAATCAACGATAAATTAAGAAATCGATTTTAAAATAAACCAAACATTGAACTTTCATTAAGATGGCTAATACCCGAGGGTATTACCCCATAACCATTATAATTATACAAGCGTTATCAAACAATTGAAAATCAAACAATTAAGAGAGTAAAAATTACACGATGTCTTCTATGGATTCGTGATCAATGCTTGACCTTGGTGGCTGATCTTCTGTTCTAAAATTCGTCTTTAGTTAGTATGGTATAAAGAATATGATATTGCACAGTAAAAACTCATTTTTGAGTCTTCTGTTTATACTGTCTGAAAAAGACTCGATACTCCGTATCCAGCAAGGTCGATACGATGTATTGGGCTGGATTCCTTGGAGTGCGCGCTACGTTCATAATAAATCTTTGATATCATTCCCAATTTACTTGATTTACTATATCTTTGAATAGTTATCTTCATGGATACGGCGTATGCAGACAGAGTGTATACGCCATATTGGGAATTGGTCAAATGCGTTTTCTTGTGAAGTCTTGGCGCATATACGCCGTATCTCTTTAGTTGGATACGGCGTATTGGTGAAATTTCAGCAATCTTCAAAT